>DWAO01003425.1:0-14240 GCA_018230605.1 Heliconius congener | reverse complement strand
TTACGACACCACCAGTACCAGGATGATCCTATTCTAGGCCGGGATCACACAGCAAAAGAGTTATCCCTTATATTTTAAAGTGTTATCCCACACTTGGGAAAGAAAAATGCTTTTTGGAACGTAGCGGTATTTGAACCCGCGCCTCTTGTAATTGGTCCAAGCGGGTTGCATCTGCATCTCTTTTACTTTTGGTTTCTCAATTATTCTAAAATATATAAATAATGTAGTGAAATACAAACCAATATCCTACACAGGTGATGGAAATGTAAGCTTCGAAGAGTTTGTGAACATTCTATCGAAGTCCATGTCAGGAACCGGCGGTGGCACCAGCTCTGCTGAACAAGAGGAAAGGGAGTTGCGTGATGCTTTCCGAGTGTTCGATAAACACAATCGAGGGTACATATGCGCGTCAGATTTGAGAGCTGTGCTGCAATGTCTGGGCGAAGATTTGTCGGAGGAGGAAAGTTAGTGAAAAATTTGTAAAAAATTATAATGAAATAATTCATATTCACGCTGTATCCCGCACACGGTAGGGTAGGCTGAGGATTTATGGAGGGATTGCGTGTTGAGTGATAGAACTCAACGCCGTGCTTTGCCTCGACACCAGAGCGAAGAAATGGAAATATAAATTTAAATAAATGTTTTATTTCTTCGAGTGGGAATCGAACCCTCAATCAGTCGGTTATACAGTCACACTTTGTGCCCCTGCGTCACGACTGGCCTCATAAAAAATAATTCTAGCCTTTTCTTTTATTTATGTAATTCTACAATCTATGTACGTATGTTTCTTAAGTAATGACTTTTGACTTTATTGAAATGTTATATTATCATGTACTGGTACAACAAAATACACTGTATGGTGTATTATTATATAAATTTTTAACAATATTATAATTATATTAATGAAGGCTGTTTTGGCCTTAACCTCAGGGGCTCAGCGTTTGACTGTAAACACAATAGTTGTGGATTCGATTCCCATTTGAAGGATTGAGTCATTTTTATTTTCACGCTCTATAAACAAAAGGAAGCGCGGCGTTTAGTTCTACCACTCAAACGCAGTGTTTTTTTTCGTGGGGAATCTTAACACTAGGTTTCTTCTATCTACCCTGCTATACGTGGGATACAGCGTGAAGATAAAAACAAAACAAAATAAACGAATTCAGATAATAATGTGAAATTTTTTATTACAGTTGAAGATATGATCAAGGAAGTTGATTCCGATGGAGATGGACGTATCGACTTTTTAGGTAGACTTACATTTAAGTTTATTTATTTTAACTGGTTTTGTTTTTTTCAGTGCCAAGTAGATCATAAAAGATACAAGGAAATACAGTTCGCGAGGTCTGAGCTGAGCTTTGAATTTGTGTGGGTGTTCATATGTACGTCATCTAAGCTAGACCTAAACCGGCTTATATTACTTTTTGACAATTGACCTACACCAAGAGGTGTAGGTGCATGTGAAGTTTCTCCCACTATAAGAATAGTGGGAGAAACTTCACATTTTCAATTCTTAATATTTTATTTTCGTGTTCGTTTTATTAAAAGTGAAGCAAAAATGTTTGTGATCTAGCAGTAAAAATAGAAAAATCATCTATCTAATTAATAATAAATAAATGTTTTAAAAAAAGGAAAGATTAATTATTAACTCAAACAATACGTACAATACAATACAGTATAAAAAATGCGGATGCAATGTAGTTGGTGAATTGATATTATTTTATGTTGACTTTTTTATTGATTTCCAATAAAAAATATATATTTTTTTTTGGTTTATGACTGGTTTTGCTTTTATTTATTATAGACAAATGCACACACAAATACAAAGCTCAATTGAGTCTTGCGAACTGTACTTATTTGTATCTTTTAAAATCTAAAATCATGATTTAATTAATTAGAAATGACTTCTAAAAAATTAACGTCTATTATTATCTGTATCTCTTGTATTTTTTATTTAAATACAAAAATATATGTTTTTTTTTATTTTAGAATTCGTTCGAGCCCTTGGAGAGCCCGAAGATGCTTGTGACGATGAAGATGACGAAGATCCCAATGAAGGGACGGATATTCTTTTATCTCGACCAGTCGCTGCTATTTAAATAAAATTTCTATATGCTTTTCCTTAAAAGCTTCATTGTCATATATTAAGCATGAAAATTGTTATCTATTGTCTTTTTCGAATTTAAAGAAACATAATATCCAATCAAAACTTTTGGAAGCAATTGAAAAACTTTGTGATCTCAATATTCCTAATTAAGATTAACGATAGATTTTTTTTTATATTTTCGCCTAAAGTAATAATTGTTTCTGTTTGCATTTAGCATTGTAAACAATAAATAAAGAAAATATAAAGTACTTAATAATTTTAAATATTATATATACTTAAAATTATGTATTTATAAATAATAAAATTACATTTTTTTTCTTTTCAATTGCTGTGCGCCACAGATTAAGTTTGGTTGTCCGTGCCATTGTTGTTCCTACGCTTTTCTTATTTTTTGTAAATTGTGAATTGCAATTCTAAATATATTTTAATATTGAACAATTTTTATGCAAACAACTAAAGTAAATAAAGTTTTATGTTCAAGCCTTGCTACGGTTGTTGCCAACAAAAAAAATATTTTTGTTACTAGCAACATTTTGAACGAAATATAGAAGTGATTTAACTGTAATTATTAAAATATGTATATTTCCAATAGTTCTAATCTTTTGCATTTTAAATATACATCTTTAAATCGTATTTTAAAAACATATCACCTTTTTTGGACTGTTGGGTAAAATATTTACAATTCAGATATCACTATTTATTATTATGTTGTTGTTAATATTCAACTTCTGAGATCATAATTTCTTTTCGTTCTTGTCATTGTAACACCAATTTTAACATTAAGTATTTTAGGATCTTATGAAACAAGTAATTTTAAATAAGGTAATAAAGTTTATTAATATTAAATATAATTCCAATTAAACTATCTTAAAAATCAATAAAATAAAGCTTAACGAATATTCAAAAATATTTTTGTATCATTTCTACCCAGGGACCATCCATGAATAAAGTAATTTGTATTTATATTTTTAATTTTACACCTTGAATTATAAAATTAAAACAGCAGTTGTGAAAGTGGGGAACGGAGTGTCTTTACACCAGATTCCCTCAGCCTACCCTTCTGTGCACGGGATACAGCGTGAAGGTGATTTAATTTAGTTTTAATTACTAGCAAATGAGGACGCGCAGGGGCTCAAGCGTGCAATCATAATAAACGCAACGGCTGTGGGTTCATTTGTCACTCGGAAGGATGAAATATTTAATATTTTAATTTTCTTTCTCTGATAACGGAACAAAGATAGAAATAATAAAACAAAGAAATATCCATATTTTTATTAACATATCAAAATATGTACACTTAAAATATTATATATATAGACACTCAACTTGAAATACATCGATGAAACAAAATAAAACATGGCTATCACTTATTTATATATCAGAGACAACGTTAAATTTCACTTAAACATTTTTATGGAAAAAAAATTGAACAATTTTTTTAAAAACAATAAACATTTTATTGTATTATATTATTTATTATCTATATTTTTTTGCAACTCAAGAATTTTTGCGAATCGAGAATCAAACCTGTGATATTTGCGATTGATATTATTAAATACAATATTTAAATAGATTTCATATAACATATGGGTAAATAGGAAGTGCTACGTTATAAAGGCAATTATTGGCAGTTTCGACATACATTTATATAACGAACGGATAAACATTAATATACCTAAAATATAACTAAAATTTGTTTATAAAATACATCAATATATTTTTCATAGTACGTATATTTTGATATGAATTATTTAGGAACAGAATAAAATTATGTATAAAATTTTATTTAATTGAATTAATGCAAATTGAATATAGAATCAATATTAATTAAAAATTTAAATATGTTTGGCACTAGAAACTAAAGCAATAATTGTTCATATTTTACTAAAATATTTATTATATTATTTTGAACATAGTCGTTGTGACGCAATGGAACAACGTAGCCTGGGTTCGATACTCACGTATGGTATCACGTCATTTTCATATATCTTCTCTAGTAACAAAGTGAAAGCGCGACGTTGAGTGCCACCACTGCACACGTGATATTTCGGAAATTGGTCGATACGTAGGGAACAGTGACTTAACACTAACTTCCCCTTGCCTATCCTGCTATATTCGGGATGCAGCGTGATGGTAAAAAAAACGTTGCTACGGACACTATTCATAAAAGTTAAATATGATGACGATTATTATATTGTACGAACTAAAAAAAAATAAGTTCATAAATCATGATTTATTATGATTTATGTACTTATTTTTTTTTGGATGACGCCGTATCCCGCACACAACTCCCATTTTTTTAAATTAATAAACAAAACCAAATCTTGATGAGATTCTTGACATTATATCCGTAAAATTTGACATAATGAAAAATTATAACAAAAAAAATATTTGACAAAGTCTATAAGAAAAATTTACTATATTTATCTGCATCCTTTGGTAACAGTTCTGACCTCTGACGGATTTTGATTCCTGTTTAATACAATATAATACGTTTACAAAAAATAATATATTTTAATATTAAAAATATTTTACAAAGTACCAATTCAGATTTAAAAAATAAAATAAGAAAAGAAACAAAAATAATGTTTTGTTCGTAAGCTTGTAAAATTAACGAGAGAAACGAAAACTTATAATTATAGAAAAAAAATTATTTCAAAATATTTTATTTTTGTTTTGTTTTCATTACTAAATGTTTATAAAAATTAAGCGTAATTATTTCAACACAATTTGTATGATGGCAGTATTATATGTTTACAATATACTAATTTCTATTTATATTATTATATTATATATAACATTAAACATTTTCTTTAATATACGACTATATTATATTGTATTTATATATAAATATATATGTATATTATTTGTATAGTATAAAATTGCTTGTGTACTGATGAGATACTGATGAGATATTTGAAATAAGGTAGTTATTATAAGCGCATCATCTTGATGTTTTATCTAAAATAGGCATAATAAAATGGCCAATTAATAAATTAATTAATAACAGATTGTTATAATTACAATTAACGACTAAAAATTGTTAAAAATCGAAAAAAATCAGCATCACGCTGTTTCCCATACAGCAGGATAGGCAGAGGGAAGCTAGTGTTAAGAGACTCCGTTCCCCACATTCCGTTGAATTTTTGAGGCATTGCGTGTTGAGTAGCGGTACTCAAGGCCGAGCTTTTTTCCCTTGGTGGTAGGGCGAAGAAATGGAAATATTGCTATAAAATAATTCATTTTCTCGAGTTAGGATCGAACCCACAACCGTTACAGTGCCCCTGCGCCACGACGGCGTCGAAATTGTTAATTGTCATTTTTCACAATAACAGTTGATCAATTGTTAGTTGTTATGGTTACGCTTACCAATTACAAAATTGTATTGAATTTTGAATTGTTCTTACAATTACTGTACCCACACCTCCAATATCCCGCAGAAACAGCTCTTTGGACTATGGATACTTTATCTCTTTATACGTTTTCTTAATAAGTATTTTTGTTATCTAAGTGTGGAATAATACTTTGAAAACGTTAAAAAAGGCTACATTACTGTTGATAATTTAACATTTTTCTTACATTATATTGTGTGTCGTTTAAGACAAAGACAAAGATATTCTTATTATATTATTGTTTAAAAGCAAATAATTATAAATTACTTACAACGTCAGTTTGTAGGTATGTATGTATGTACTTATAATTTTGTATATGTTTTAAACATCGTAACTAATGCCTGTTTTCTCACATATACAACACATTGCGCTTATCATACAACATTATATATATATATATATATATATATATATATATATATATATAGATACTAAAACTATGTTTAAAATGAGGTAGCATTCTACTAATACTACTATTCTATATATTTATATTGGCTTGTTTTACTTGAGTAAGCAACAACTAAGTACACTTGATGACATAGATATAAAGGAAAAACTCCATTACGACCATACTCAGACATTACTAATATTCAAAGAGTAAAAATCTAATACTTTAAATATATTTTTTTATAAGAAAAAGGGGGGAATGGAGTGTCTTAACACTGAGTTCTCTCTGCCTACGTACATGATTATAAGTTTGTTGATATAAGGAATTAAAATAATAATTTTGGTGTAAATTAATAATAAGATGTTATATAAAATTTGACAAACCAATTTTTTTTTAAGACAATAAAAAAATTAGATGAAATACTACAAATAAATGGTTAAATTTGGACAATACTTAGGTTTAAGTAATTTTGCTCTATACAATTAATATTGTGGCCTGTGCAGAACTTTAGAATAGTTGATTGACTTTATATTTAATAATAATTTTTAATATTAATATATAATGGTATAAGAATACAAATAAATATAACACTACATAGTGTTATTCATATAACTGGTACTAATGGTAATCACTGCATAAAATTTAAACTAAGAATTTTTCAAAACTAAGCAACTGCTAAAACATCGACTTTCGCACAGATCAATAATAATTTTAAAAATGTTAGAATTTATAATTATACAGACAAATAAAAAAAACTGACATCGATTTTCTGACCATGCATTCATTCGATTCCGATTATCGATACTTACATTACAATACAGATATGATAATTATTATATTTAAAAAAAAATCTAACACTAAGTACATAGCACCTGTCAGTTTTACCGGCTAGTGATGTATTTCGGTTCCATATGTCCGGTGTCGCTCAGTGACCGCAGGACGACGTTGCCGCTTGGCAATATCGATATCCACGTTATCGAGCCGTGGTTAAGCGCAATTCGAAGCCATCCTTCTGGCGGGAATTGAAGTGCTCTGGAATTGTATTATTCGCAATTAACTAAACAGTATCTGAAGACGTCGCGCCGACAGCGCCACAGCGTGTGCCTGTAAACGCAACAGTTGTGAGTTCTATTTCCACTCGGGGGAATGAAATTATTTTCATTTCATAGGTTTCGCATAAAGTATTAAAGAAAGTGCAATGTTGAGTTACGCCACTCAACACACAATGTCATGAAAATTGGAAAGGAGCGAACGGAGTATTTTAACACCAGGTTTTCTATGCCCTAAAGATATAACAACTTTATTATAATATTTTTAACTAAGTTAGATAAAAGAACATGATAATTTGTTTAAAATTTAAACAGAAAGTGGAGAATGATTTTTCTTTGGACACTCCTTTATCTGAGTTTAAGATATATTTAATATAATAAAATGAACGTGTGCGTCTCGAGACACCCTACAGAAATTATAAGTTAAACTAATCTAAGTTCGATTATTTATATAAATATTGAGAAGCAATCGTCGCGCAGAGGCACAAGACTGATTTTAACGCGTCACTTGTGTATTCGATGCTCACTCGAGAGAATGAATCATTATTTATTTTCATTTCTTCGCTCTGGCCTGTCGCTGCGTGCGAGAAAGGAAAGCCAGACAAACTGGCGCCGTAACGCGTTACGTAACGGAGCGGTCTAATCTTCCATAACAAATTATCACTTCAATAGCTAGAACTCTTAATTTTATCATCGAAACAAAAACTACCTCGCGATGGCCCTAAAATATAATAATACACAAATTTACAATAAAAAAAATAATACTTACTTGCATACAAAAAACCTTATAACATTTGCATGGCACACCATCAATGTGTACGTATCCTTCGTCTGTTCCGGCGGTGCTCTATAGAAGTAGCGTCTGAACGCGGCCTCGATCCTCGCACTGTCCTGGAAGAACTGCTACACATGCCAAACCATACTGTGTTAATTGACCAGTGTTGCCAGTTTCCTTTTTTTTTAATCCTACTTCCTACTCATGTTATAAATGTCAAAGGTTGTTAGGATGGATGTTTGTTCCATTTTCACGCAAAAACTGTTCGACGAATAGGACGGAGCTATACAATAATAGCTTTTACATCAAACACATTTGGCTATAGTATAACAATGAATGTAAGCGGGCGAAGCATCATTTTGGTCGCTAGTAATTTATTTATATTTTTTACTTTATAGCCTAAGATTAGAGTTAATGCTTTTTTTTATATTATTCTTTTGAAAATTTACATTTTAAGATGATGGTGGTAAAGTAAAATATTTTATTAGTAAATATCTTCTTTTTTGAGCTAACCTTTTTTATACATATTGTTAATATTTTAATTTTTGGCAAAGGTATAAAAAAATATATCAGTATAAGGTCATTAACACTAAAACAGGGCAATTATCCAAATATGAAAGTTAATTTAAAAATGAAGTTATTGATGACTAAAGACTTTGAATGGGATGTATGTATGTATAACACTAGGGATGTTTTATATTTAAAGAGTTAAAAGTATTATTTATTATTATATTAATGTGGCAATATGAAAATGGTGTAGTGTTACTACAATTAATTAGTTTAAAATGGCAAAACTGGTCAATCACATACAACATTAAAAATTCTAATTTCTACTATAAATCACTAAAAAAATATAATTTTAATAAGGTAATGTAACTACAATATTAATGTTAATTTTATACAGAAAGGTTAGAAAAATGGGTGATGTATAATTCAGTCAGCTTCACGCTATATCTGTTGAGTGAAATGAGTGGCCAGGTTTCCTTTGCCAACTCAAAGTCAAATCAAATGTCAGAAACCTTACTTTTGGTTCTGGTCTCCAATGTCCCACTGGTGGTTCAGGGGGTATGGGCGCTCCTTCTTCTATTAGCTGACAGTCTTTAACTTCTATGTCCGTTGGCAAATGTTTTGCAATTATTGAGGCTGTTTCTTGAGCTCTTGTCATGGTAGATCGAACTAAAAGGTCCCATTTTATATCTAAACTTGCAAGTCTCTTGCCTGTTAGGTCAGCTTGCTGTCTACCTGTGAATAAATTATAATATAATATGGATATTTATTAAAGAAACATGATAGGATTTTTTTAATATAAAACAAGACTATAAGCAAATGCAAGACTATAAGTAAATAGCTTGTTTCTATATGGCCGATATTTAGGAATTCAAATCAAAAACTTAAAATCAGCTTCATGCTGTATCCATCACTGATAAGAATATAAATGATCCATTTTATTCAATAAAAAATTGGAATTGTCAATTGTCTTTCGTTTTTTTAACTGACTTCTGTAAGAGGAGGTTATCAATTCAACTGTATTTTTCATATTAGTTATCTCAAAACTTTTGAGTGGGTGAACCAATTTTGATGATTCTTTTTTTATTCAAAAGCTAGTGCTTCCTGTGTTTTAATTTGGTCCATTTCTAACAAAATTTTATCCATGAGAAAGTCACATAAGTCTTAAATTTGTATTAAGTAAGCATGTGAAAAATGGACAAATATGTCAATATCACACCAACTGATTTCAATTACTATTTTTTATTGATATAAAAGGATACACTGTAAGGTTAGTTTGATGAGATTTTTGGTTATGGGACGATTATGGGATCCGTTTTGAAGTAGGTTTTTTAAATTCAATATTTACTGTGGAGTTTTAGTGTTCCTTCACTTCAATGTATTATGCACACACATGGCCAAGGCAATTTTACCTTTTACAGCAGCTCAACATACATGAATTAACATTATACAGAAAACGGAGGGAACAGAGTGTGACACTAAAATTCCCTATGCCTACCCTACTATATACAGGATACAGTGTGCAACTAAAAAAAATGTTAAAACCGACCTAATTCTGTTAATATTCTCTCCTTGTCTGTAGCACCTTCTAAGTTGTACTGCCCGTGTCTAATAAGGAACAAATGACGTACAGCTTTACTCCTTGCCTTTTCTATTTGTTCATTGTATTTGTTATCTTCTTCTGGTTTGCTTGATTTTGAAGGTTTTACAATTGACTCTGGTTCACGACTGAAAATATTGTTTTATTAATAAATGGTTAGATTTGTTTTTTTAGAAAAAAAAATATATAAGTAAAAGTAATAGTATTGATGGCAGGTTTTTTCTCCACCAAAAGATTATTTTTTATATATTTACACTATATCCTGCTCTACTACTACTACATTCTTCATGCTCTGTCCAAACTTTTAAATGACTCAGTAGACATAGAATCCATAACCGTAGTGTTAATAGAGAAATATTGTCATACCACTTTTCATAATAAATAGTTTTAAAAAAGACAACACTTAAAATTAATATTTTTAAAATTCATTTATAAAGCTACAAATGTGACCATTTGTTTTATGTGTCAACTAGTATAATACTATACTATAATAAGAAATTTAAGTACTTGATTATCAAGTCAACACTGGAAAAGTAAATATTTTAATGATAACAAGTGATCTTTACTTGATAATTAAAACCCATTTGTTACATCAAAATACAATATTATTTTGAACTAAAAAGTATTCTTATTTTTGGAGCGTTTATTTTTATCTTAAATGAAATAGGTCAAGATAATGAATGAAAGTATAACTTACTGGTCCCAATTTCTCTCCCACTTAACAGTTGGTGGGTAATTCGTAGTCCAGGAATTTTGTACATCG
The DNA here is from genome assembly GCA_018230605.1 of Heliconius congener. Taxonomy (NCBI): domain Eukaryota; kingdom Metazoa; phylum Arthropoda; class Insecta; order Lepidoptera; family Nymphalidae; genus Heliconius; species Heliconius congener. The sequence continues at coordinate 3,662 of DWAO01003425.1, read as the reverse complement.
AAGTTTTTCTCAGATTTACCTATATGATAATAAGCAAGACTTCCTCCAACAGCGCCTAAACTTAACAAAGCAATTTTGTGGAATCTTGAGAAGGACGCCATTTCAATTATTCTTTATCAATTTTTGTTCATTAAGTATTAACTAAAACTTACTTTTATTTACTTTGTACGAAAATAAGGTCAATTATTAATGCAGAATCTAGACTACATTCATTGACTTAACTAACACGAATATATGAATTGTACAGGATTTTCAATTTCGTTAGACGTTAATCGTACCAAATTGACATTATACGAATGTCTTATATGACACATGTTAAGTTGTCACTGTCAATTGATAATTTGTCGATGTCAACATAACTGTTTTCTCCACACAACGTGACATTGGCGAAGTGATATGTGCTCTACTGGCACGCTCGGAACGCCATAATCAAAGAACCAAACCAAACCAAACATAACTGTCAGCTGTAAAAAAATAATCCTCGTCTGTTTTCATTGGACGTGAAATTTTATTGAAAGACATTTGGTTTAACTGGCAAGTCTAAACTTCATAAAATAATACAAATATTATTTTAAAAATATTTACCGGTTAAATGGGGTGAATAGACACGAAACCAAGAAAGTATTTTTTTATATTTATTTAAAGTCTAATATTTTCTTATCTATTTACTTAATATTATAGTTATAGTACAAGAGATTGTTTGGTTGATTGATGGTGCAAAACGAAAGATCTTGAGAAATTCCATTGTTTTTAAACGACTTCTTTTTTATAAGGGATAGTTTCATATTCGTTAACTATATTTTCTATGTCAAATATATAGGAAAACAAACACAATCTAATTTATAAAAAAAAAAATTTAGTTCAAGTGAGCGACGATACGGGCGGGTCACATGTATTAAATATAATGCAAAAATCATAGCGAAACCAATAGCAAATAACATAGAAGTTATAGTATAAATATAATATACAAAAGGATAGGTAGTCCAGTTTTATCCAGACACTTCATTGCCTATCTTCCGCCCACTACTGTTTTACTGATTATACTGACTGCAACTCACAACCGCCACGTAGCAATCACACCATTAATTAATCAACATACCTCCACACGTAGGATTTTTTTTCATTTCACGATGTTTATCCATATCTGTATATCGTATGACTTAGTTACGCATAAATACTAATTGCATAAACACATAGTACTACAAAAATACTACTAAAGGTTAATCAACTTTGAATTTGGCGTTCAATACCTACGACAAGATTTCGTAATGAGGCGGTCTCCTTTTGATAGGGTTATGCGTGCGTGCGTCGTTCTTGACAAGTTCTTGATTAATTGTATTAGGCTTTCATAGAGTAGTTAAAACTGTGGTTTTATTTAAAGTGGTGCTGACACTTCCAGCCTGTATATCATATTATATAAAATTTTACAACTACTGTCAGAGTAATTATGGAATGAGACTAATATAAGGTATCTTTACTTTATTTGTTTTTAAATTAAAAATAAATTATTAAATAAAAGTAAGAATAGTCTCAACAAAACTTTATTTCCTCCTTTCCTATATTTAAAACCTTTCATAACTAAACTACAAAAACTAAGTACCATATAAATGGTAAATTACCTAAGTTTATATTTCATAATATATAGACAAAGCTATCAAATTTTGAAATGATTATTTTGTGCACATTTATTAATGATTTTTTTACTCTTTCAGGAAATACCATTTTACATCAATAAAAATTATATGCATAGTTATGTATTGTCTTAGCTTATTTTATTTGTTATTAGTAGGTAGCTTTACATAATGCTCTTTTTTACTATAATAATAAAATTATCAAATTGCATCAATGCCTTGGAATCAATATTGCATGGTGACCGTCCAAAGATGTAGCTGATATTGATATTGCTATTCGAAGATCCTTGTACGATTTCGATGAAGACAGTTTAAATTCTTGTAAAACTTTTACGACTATCGTTTTGATTAATTTGGCACCAAAATACCTTCCTGTAACACAAAATAACTAAAGACTTTGAATGGGATGTATGTATGTATTCTTTTCCATGGTTAGATTAAATTAATTATTAATGAATAAATTATTGTTATCTAAATAAAAATAAAACTGTGTACATTTTCTATTTATCATTTAATAAAATAATTCACTTTTCAGTTTTCACAGCTAGTTCCCGATTTATTCAATATGAATTCAAGATCGAGTTCAAGTCGTGGCGCAGGTTCACAAAATGTGACTGTCAAATCGCCTAGTTGTGGGTTCGAGTGTAGACTCGAGGAAGTAAAATATTTACTTTTAAATGATATTTTTATTTCTTCGCTCTGATGTCGAGGCAAAGCACGGCGTTGAGTTCCGCCATTCAACACGCAATGTTTCCAGAACTCGCGGAAAGTGGCGAATAGAGTGCCTTACACTAGGTTTCCTCTGTCTATCGCGCTGTGTGCGGGATGCAGCGTGAAGCTAATTTTTTTATATATCTTGTGAAAATTTTGTTTTGAAAAAGATCGGGACAAAATTTAAAAATTATGCTTTATTGCCATTTATTTTAATTTTTTGATAGATCAATTAATTTAAATTAATGTAAGAGAAAAGTAAGCGGAATTAATATACGTACCTAAGCAATCCATGGGCCCCAAACTGAAGGGGATATAACAATATGTTGGGCGATTTTTACTATTTTCTGGAGTGAATCGTTCAGGATCAAAAACATCTGGATTATTCCAGAATTTAGGATCTCGTTGAATATGATATACGGGAATAACAAGCGAGGATCCAGCCGGCAATGTACAGGAACCTGAAAATGATTTTACTTAGCTTTTTAGCAGGAAGCAGAGGTAACCTTCTGTTAACTCACTCCATTTCCCTTATTCTGCCGAAATTTTCGATATATTGCATGTTGAGTGGTGGATCTCAACGGTGCGCTTTATCTTGTACTAGACGAGGAACTAGAGCAAAGAAATGAAAAAATTAAATTATTCATTCCCCAAGTGGAAATTGAATCCACCCACAACCGTCGCGCTGTATCGAAACCGAACCTTCTTCTTTGGTCTCAGTCTCGGCCGAAACCGAGAATTTTTAATATACAGTATAATTAAAGACAAACTGAAACAGTCGATATTATTACTCACTGATACTAATATCTTCTTTTATCGTTCTTTGAATCATACCACCTATAGGAAATAGTCGTATAACTTCTTTGAACGCCATTTCCAAATATGTCATGTCTTTCAGATGTTCATCTGTTACCGTTATGTCTTTATCCCCTATAACTTGCTTAATTTCTTGATACAACTTTTCCTATAATAAAATACGTTTATAAAAATTAATTTCAGTGCAATCGTTCTTAATAGATTTTTCATTGGTCCAAATTATATAATTATAATTTTTTATTTTAATATAAAAATATTAACAAAAAAAAAGTATTTACTTTTCTAAAATAGTTTGAGCTTATAACTATTGTTAAACAACACGAGCAAGACCATATGGAATATTTCTATCTATTATCTTACACTTGCTTTAATACATTAAAAGAGTATGTTATTATCAATTTAATTATATATAATAGTATTGGCACTAGTTGGTAAATTTAGTAGATTCGTTAACTTTATATATTTTATAAGTTTAACATATAAAAAGTACTGTTAAATATCACT
>DWAO01003424.1:0-14241 GCA_018230605.1 Heliconius congener | reverse complement strand
CAAAGAAATGGAAATATAAATTTAAGTAAATATTTCATCTCCTCGAGTGTGGATCAAACCCACAACCAGTCGGCTTTACAGTCACACTTTGTGCCGCTGCGCCACGACTGGTCTCAGTTTTTTATTTAATATATTCGAGGTCTTCATTGCGTCTGACACAATGGTTGTGGGTTTAATCCCAAATTGGAGGAATTAATTATTGTCATTTCCTAGCTCTCGTAAGACAGTGTGTTGTGTTCCAAAACTCAATGTTTCGATGGTGTATGGAGAGTGATAAATGATGTCTTAACGCTAGGTTCCCTCTGCCTGTCCAGCTATGTGGGAAAAAAACCTGAAGCTGGAAAAAGAAAAAAAAGAGCATGGAATGCCTACTCCTTTCTTCATATTTGTTGCGGTTAAACGCCGTGTCTAGTCAAACATGTACAGGATTGCTTGCCAGTTAATATTTTATGTTATGGGATGTTCCTATTTATATATATAGATTTTTCCTTGGTTTATTTTGATAAAATTATTTAATACAATTAGTTATATACTACGACGTTACTAGTGAACTATTTATATTATTCCTGTTAACCTTTTTTTATCTGTGGTTTTGTTTTGTAAATATTTCTTCTCTATAAATCATATTTTTCTTATGTTCTAGAATCTTTAGATAAAATATATATACCTATAGGTTTTTAATAATAAAAACGTTTTTAAATCTTAAATAATATTCATACCGACAACTTTGTGAACAATATTTGCATTGAAAATTATAGACACTTGTCGTGTCATCACTACGTTATCAAGGTAGTTGCTAATTTGATTCAATTTTGTAATTATTTAAATTGCAATGTCTGTGAAGGAAAAGGATGTAAAAAAATCTAGTATTACTATTAATTTTCATACTATTAAAGCAGTTTTCTCAAGCAGTAGATAATTTTATAATCTAGGAGACATCCTCCAATGATCGTATAATGATAGAACATCGAGTTTATAACAGGAAATGTGATAATTTCAATTAAATATAGTTTGCCTTATAAAACTTTTAATGTATATGAACATATATATATATATATATATAAATATATTACGGTACATTATATTTTATTTTTATTCAATATGGCGTTTCTCGAAAGACGAGGAAAATTGTCCTAAAAATACTCAGTTCACAAATTTCCATCAATACCTACTTCATTTTAAGCTTTTTATTTCGTTGTTGTGTGTATTTCTTTAGTAGTTTAATTATCTAACAAAAATAAAATCCTTACTTTTTTTAGCTTTATACTATACTTACCTCGCTGCTTAGTGACAGAACTCAACGACGCGCTTTGTTTTGTCATCAGAGCTAGAAGTTAATATAAATCATTTCCCCGAGTGGGAATCGAACCCATAATCGCCACGTTACAGACAGAAACTGTGCCTTTTATTATTTAGATTAAATATTCGGTTATATGATATTGATGTTTCTTTTTTTCTGTTTGCCCATAGGTATGTAAACCGGATATAGACTGTTCCTTACCAGAGAATAAATGGCGGTATATAGAGAAATTCACCTGCCTAGGTACTGATGACAAGCTGAAGAAAGAGATGCGGCTGTCGTTCCCCAGTGGCCATTCTTCGTTTTCTGCGTACTGTATGTTATATTTTGCGGTAAGTCGTTTTATCGAAAACTTCAAAACTATTATTTTTTTTTGAACAGGTACTATTAAAACTCTAGTATTTTAAAAGTCTTTCTTTAATACATTAACAAAAAAACAGGAGAAAAAGAGAAAGAGGTCATCACGTCCAAGTTATGTTTCATTGCTAGTAGCAATTAATATATTAATATTCATTTTAAATTAACATATACGGCGTCATAAAAAAAATGTACCGTACGCATCTGTATCATCTCCATAAGTATCTACCATATATAGAAATATGTAGTCATATAACATATCTTAAAAATGCCGTCGTGGACTCGTGCCGTAGTGGGATAGTCTAGTGGTAAAAATAATTATAGGTTGAAATAATATAATAGGTTGTGGGTGTGATTCGGGACCCATTCGGGAGAATAATTACATTTTAATTGTTTTTATAAACCCGCACTGCTTCCAATGGAAAAGGACAACAATAAGAAAAGAAAAGCATTTTTTGGAAATTTTCGTGCTCTTATTTTTTTATTACGTTAAGTTAAAAGTTTGATTTTTTGCTCCGAGGGACCGCCGTTGCTTGATACTTTTAGACAATCTCGTTATAAATTATGTTGACAACGGACAACAAAATCACACTTTAAGGGTTCCATTTTTTTTAGGTACGGAACCCTAAAACTGGAAATAATTCATTCTCACGAGTAAAACTCGAACCCACAATCATCGATCACGATGATTGTGGGTTCGAGTTTTACTCGAGTTTGAAAATCATTTCAAGCCCTGTCTCATCACCGCCATGATAACTTCTATACGTAAATTAAATCAAAGAAGGTCATAGAACCATTGAATAGTAGTCAATAAACCGATCTGTTTTTACTGGTACTTTAGTGGGTTTAATTTGATACCGATCTCGTTTCCTTCACAGCTCTAAGTCATGTAAATTAAACACAGCCGTAGAAAATAGACATACGTCTTTACTAAATAGGGTAATTTTTACTCAAGTATTGGTGCAGAACAAATAACGACACGCTATATAACTAGGAGAGAATGTCAGTTCCGTGTTAAAGTACCAACAAATGTGATTAAATACTGTTATAACATATTAATCGTGGTTAAAATGTTGGCAATAACAAAAAGAAATCTGGATTTCCATATGAAAAATTAAGTGATTTGTCACTTGTTTCAACTTTCTATGTTAGGGTAGTAGTAGGTAGTAGGGTAGACAGAGTTCGATTCCCAACCAACGAAGAATTGAAATATTTATATAAATTTATATTTTTATTTCTTTACTCTGGTGTTCAGGCAAAGCGCGGTTTTGACTCAACACAGAATGCCTCCAGAACTCAGTGAAAAATATGGAACGGAGTGTCTTAACACCAGGTTCCCTACCCTTCTTTAGGCAGGATTCAGCGTGAAATTCATAAAAAAATAGAGAACGAAATGTCTTAACAAATAAATGTCATCTGCCATTTCTTCATTACAGATGTACCTACACAAGCGGTTCACATGGCGCGGCTCCAAACTCCTCCGCCACGGTATCCAGTTCGTTCTGATCATGATGGCCTGGTACACGGTCATGACGCGCGTGTCTGACTACAAACACCATTGGAGCGATGTTCTCGCTGGATTCTCTATTGGCTTGCTCTTTGCTGTTGTTGTGGTGAGTTTGATATTTAAATCTTTTAGTAATCTATACTTATAATAAAATCGGGCGAGGCCACGGGCCACTAGTAATTGAGAGTACTCTAAACACTATACACAAGCTGAGAGCTGATAATATTAAAAAGGCTGCACATGTTTCGAATCATGACTAAGAGCATCCTAAATTAAATCACCTTCCAAACAAAAAAACCTTTTAAACTAAATTGAAATCGGTCCATCCGTTTGGGAACTACGATGCCACAAACAGACATACAGAGACATACACACACACACGTTCAACTTATAACATCCCCCTGTTTTCGATGGGGGTTAAACAGTCATATAAATTATGATATTTTCCATTTATTTCTAACAACTTAACAAAAGTCATAATCTAGATGGTTTACCAGATTTTTTGTCTCTCAATAAATTTCAATATTATTTCTATTAAAATGAAGTTCGGTGCTAAGGACCCTTCACGTTAGTTCAGAATTTAGTACAAAATATCTCTGTATAAATAGTACGAAGGTTTTTGTTTAAAGTAGGTATAGACGTACATACTTAATGACTTTGATTTCAAGTATAGATATATAACTAAACATTCTTTAGCTTTAAATTAGATAAATAAACTTCTTTAAGAGACTTGCTCGGGTACTAATAATGAATTAGTATATATTATAGAATTATATTATAAATGTTTCTTTAATTTTTTGTTACAAAATACCATTTTTGTTCCAGTTCACGTTCGTTTCCGATTTGCGCAAAACGCCGCGCCGTCAAACCTCAAATCATGATAACGAACTCACGACCAACGGCAATTCACGCTCAGCCGCCTGGGGTGTTTGACAGTCCCCGGTCCACAGCTCCCTGAGCGAGGACCCCTGACCCCCGAACGTGTCGTGGATATCCCATGAATATATGGACTTGTAGACCCATGGGCCTGTGCACCCATGGACTTATGGATCCATATACTTGTGACCCATGGACTCCTAGACCTACAGATTATATAGAAATTAGTGTTTTGGAACGGATATCCTACGACTGTGTGGACATTTGGTATCTTAGTATGTGTTTATGATATAGTTGTTAAGAATGCATGTTTTTGGACTGTATGGACTTCTAATAGTAGTAAGTAATGTGAAATTGACAGTTATATATAGAGAGAGGAGCTTATGGCTCAAGAGCCCGTGGCAGCCAGGACTTCTTTATTTTATAAACTATTAATATTTTTCTGCGCATACACCTTTCTATAATATTTGTAGGTTCTTTTAATTTATTTGGGCTTGGAGACTAGGAGTGTTTGGCAGAAGGATGAAACGATGCTAGGAGTCTGGCAGGGAATAACGTATTTTTTTACATTATTTCCAAGAAAAAAGAAAAATATTAAGTTTAATACTTTAAATAAAGTTAAGTTAATGGTAACAGTGTTGGGTGTATGCTCAGAGAACAAGACTTCAAATTGTAAGAAGATTTTAAGAAGTTCTGGTTGCCACCAATTCCTCCCCTAGCTTATGGTCGACATCCGAGCACTGTGTCGATATTTTATTAACTGATAGATTACTATGTTATTACGAGAATAGTTGCCTGAATCTTATATTTACTAACTCCCAGAATGCTCTACTAGTAAAATTGCTACAGTTGTTATAACATATAAATATAAATAGTTTATAAAAATTAGAAACATATTGAAGCTTAAAAATAAAAATCTTTAAAATATATAACGAAATGAAACGAAACTTTAAAATATAAGCATATTCTAGTGGTAGCTATACTTATCTTGTCAATGTTGCGGATTAGATTATGTAAAACTGGTGCCCATGCATAATAAATCCTTTTTTGGGTTCCGTACCTAAAAAAGCAAAAAACCCACACATAAAGAAACTTAACCCACATTTAACAAATTAAATTAATACACTAAACAAAATAATTTTATTCAAAATTATATTGTTTAGATTATATTTTTAATTTTAATTTGTTTCGAAACTTTTAATTTGTCTCTCTTTACCACCAAAGCTTACGATAAATAAAGTGAATATGGTTTCAAGTTCATGTTACGAAACAAAATAGGTAAACAGATAAATTAAGAAAGTAATATGGATTCCTGTAAGACTGTCTGTTGCTGGTTGTGATGAAAGGATCGTCGAAGAATGCTTAAAAAGTACAACATTTAAAAATTGCTTATTTCCTATACAAATAATTAAAAATATATTCGTATATATGAAAAAGAACAATGGATAAAAATCACAACACTAACAATATTATGAACATTAACTTTTATAATATCACAGTATTTTATTCTTAATATTCGAAGAATTGTTAAACTTTTTTGAAATAGAAATTTATATTAACGTAATAAGCGAATATTTAAAAAAAATCAGCTTCACGCTTCTTCACTGCTGGGTAGCCAGAGGGAACCTAATGTTACTTGTTCGTTATATATTATTTGTATGAATTTCATAATCACTACGACGTGAACGATGTTCTGTTACTATAACTGCTTTCTAACTTAATTTTGAACAAAAAAATTTACTCTTTACTTAAGCCATCCGTGGAACAGATTTTTTTTGAATAACAAAAAAAAACAACTAAATAAATTCATAAAATAATTTATAAATTTTAGCTATTACAAGACAGTAGCCTTCACTTAGGTATTTTAGGTTAGGTACCTATCCTGTGCAATTATAGAAATAACTTAATATTCACGATTGATAGTAAATCACCGGTTTTACGATAGATATCTAAACTTTAGTGATTTAGCATTTCAAAGTGGGTTATGTTATGTTGGCTATTTACTTTTAGTATTTGACAAATATCAACAATTACAGTTTATTTTTCAACAATTGACTCATATATATTCGTATTTCAATATATAAATATTGAAATACTAATATTGAGAGATAGGTACTTAATATTCGATTTTTTGGAAGTTGATTAAATAATGTAATATTTAATTATTGGTTGTATTAGAGTTTCTGAAAGTAAAAAAAATATACGAGAAAGCCCTACCTATAGATTCTTTCTTGGCTTTTAAAGTTTCGTAACTTAAGACCGCTAAACAACTTTCGTTTCGAAGTAAAACAAAAATTTCCAGTAGTGACATCCATTAAATGGTCACCGTTTGAATTTTAATAATGTGTATGGCTTACGCACTGTTGTAATGAGGGCCAAGTTAAGCGATCTGCGTGATTGATAGACTTCTATGATCCAACTTGGCTCTCATACAAATGTATAAATCATATAATACTGGTGGAACCAAAGTGGCCTAAACTTAGTTTTTTTTTATTTGTATGTTTTGTAATAGTGACTAGTGACTGTCTGATATGATTAGTGGTTTTTGGATGATTTATCTGAAGTAAGGTTTCACGAAAATATTTTTTATTGTTAGTGTCTAGAATTAGATATTAAAAGAATATTTTGAGGAATTAATTTTCTATAGTGATGCAGAATCCCCGTAAACTATTTTAAACTAGAATAATGCGATTGGCAACAAAATAACTTATATCGTTTTTCTTTTTTAATATTTAATTTATTTAAAAAAAATACATTTTTTTTGTTTTAGTCACTTTGCACTGTAGATTCACATACATCGTTTACCACCTCACGTATAAAATACATGTATAACAATGTTGTAGAACTTATTCAGTTATTATGAACCCATCTTTTATACCATTTTAGTGTTTATTGCTAAGATAATAAAGACGATAATACGTAATACGATTAGTTCATAGAAATACTGTTATCTATGCAGTGAAGAATGCACTAACGTTACAAATTATGAAGGTTTTTAGTAATTAGTTTAAAATGTCAAATTATTATATTCTAGTTGTTAAATTTAATAATATATATATTTATGTATAGAAAGATTATCAATATTATCAATTGTAACATATTTTGATATTCTATCAAAATATAGTAACTGTTAAAGCAAATACTAAATATAAAACAGTTAATGTTCTAACAACCATTTCAACGCAGAGATAGCTAGACCGCAAAAGCATGAAACAATGTACGCCGTTAAGTTACGCTATCTTGTCATTAGGTTCTCATTGTCTCTCCTTCTGTACGGGAAAAGGTGTGAATTTGTTCTAACATTTTTTTTACTCTGTATCCCGCACATAGCAGGGTAGGCAGAGGGAACCTGGGAACCAAGTGCTAAGACTTTCACACGCTTATGCCAAGAGTCAAGACTGGCCTCAACGGCATTTTAATTTTTTTTAATTAATTTTATGTAAAAGCACTATAAGAAAATAGAAATATTCTATTATTATAATAAGTTTTTCTTATACATTAATTGGCTCATATTACCTAACTTTATCAAGTCAATTAAAAATTTCCATATTTTCTCATGTGTTGATGATATTTAGTATTTTGGGGCAGCTATTTTGTTATTTTAGATATATTTTTCTAGGCTAGTTATAAATGATAATGTTAAAATTTATTTCTACATTATAAATGTATTTAACTGTTATTTATTTTAAAATTTTAGCAATTTTTTTTAAGTCCAATATTAAAATAGTATTTTTTTTTATTACAACAAGGTTTTTTAAGATATCTTCAATGCATTTGATGTCTAAAATTGTACTTTTTATGAAAAATCGTTGCTAAGCTTAGTAAAAATTATTTTAATTAGAAAAAATGCATCATTTAATGCCATTTCAAGAAAATAATTCATTAGGATCTGTTTTTCTTTTTACTTTTCTTTTTTTTCAGTCAATTATGTTTTTATCTATTACTGATTTTAAAGCTAAGCGACGAATAATATAATAATATGGCACACGATTATTTTTAAATAAAAATTACCCAAGTCTAGAACTGGGGTTGTATTTTTACTCTGTGATATTGTAGAAAAAAAACAGTTTTTTTTAATTATAATTTTATAGTTAGCTGTAAGTTATATATGGTGCATAATATTGATGTTTTCTTTGAAAACTTGTAGTTATCGTATGATAAGATTAAATATATATTTATTTATATTATAAAAAAAAAATTAAAGTTATCTGTATTTTATATATATATTTATTATCTTCAAAAATTTCAAATTAGTGGCAGTGATTGATTTCTAACAATTGGTACAGATACATATCTCTATTATATTCTTTATATAAAAATTATCTACTTATAAGAAAAAATCATATTTATAATTTAGTCATTTTATTTTTAATGTCAAAATTTACTATATAAGGCCTAAAACTTGTTGTAGCTGTAGATTTTAAGTGAACAATATTTAATACACATAATTTATTATATTTAGAGTAATGTATCAATGTTATTGTAAAAGCTTGAAATATGATAAAAGTACAACCTTAAAAACTTATATTATAAAAAAATCATGGCAAAATGTAGGAAAAGATTCTTTCCTATGAAAACCTTATGAAATTCTTGCATTTGCCAATAGGTTATAAATTTGGTAAATTCCAACATTTACTAGTTAAACCACGAATATACCAACTGCAGGCTCTTACAGTAACATTAATAAGCAAACACTGCCTAGCACTAATTTTGTGGCCACATTGTATATTTATTTTTCGTATTTCAATGTAGTTTTTTAAATGTAGTTTGTTAAGGATATTTAAAAATGCATAATAAACAACTTCTGATTCTAATTTTCTTTTTACTATTATTAAAACCTTTATAGTTAAAAATATGAGGCCAGTATGAGAATCGCGCACACATCAGGATAGGCAGAGGGAACCTAGTGTTAAGACACTCCGTTTCCCAATTTTGGAGGCATTGTGTATTGAGTGGGGGAACTTAACGCCGCGCTTTGCCTGAACACCAGAACGAATAAATGGACATATAAATTTAAATAATTATTTCATTTCATCGAGTGGGGATCTGGCCTAAAGTATCAAAAGTTTAAATAGTAATAAAAACATTTGCAATTTTTCTTTCGATACTTTACCTAGGGATCGTTGATCCCTATATATGTAATGACGGGGGTAATAATTAGAGTATTATTAAAATATCAACATTTTTTTAAATAAAAAGAAAACCCGTTATAATTATACAATGAACAGCCACATTTTGATGCAAGTGTAGCAAGCATTAGAAACTTAATTTAATTTTATAAATTTTTCATTTAAACACTTTGATTTTTTTTATATAGCAATTCTACGCTGTGACCATTAATTAACATTACTAACGCCATCTGTTAAATATATCTTACAACTTCTTAAAGCTGAACTAGAAATAATTCAACAAATCACCCACAGGTAGCGCTGATAAGGAAAAATGTAGAATGCAATAAAACGTCAACGTTAAATTACAAACGTAGTTACACGTTCACGGCGTAAACTATTAAAATTTATTCTCTAAAAATCAGAAACCTTCAATTACAGATTTTTTATTAATACATTAAATAAATGTAAATTTTATACTTTATTTTTAAAGTTATTAAGGTGCAATATCCATTGCTTTTTTAACAATGTTTAGCTGTGACTAACACTTTGTTAGATTACCTGTTTTATCAGTACGAAGATAATCATTGACTGCGGAGTTGGTTCGCGAATCGGTCTGTAGCGTGTAATTAATTTAATAATAAAATATATTTTTTTCAATGAATCCCGTTAGTTTTTAGTTCGAACGTTACATCTCTTTAACTCGATTGTGGCTTTTTACAATGGCTGTGGACAAATTAATATGGAAAATCATATTGGACATCCTGGTTTTAGCTTGTGGTAAGTAGTTTTTTATATATTATTTTGTTCTTTTCTAAATTTAATATTGTGTACATTAGTTATATTTACAACACATCTATATTTTGCGAGATAGGGCTAAAAAGGCTAAATCTCTCCTTTCTCCATTTTCATCCCGTTTTGAAGGCAATACATAAGTTTACTTGTCGAACTTTATTAAATTTCTTTATAAATCAGATAAAGAAAAACTCATCTAAACCAAGTATTATCTATTAATATCATGATATTGCCCGCATAACAGGAAAAAATTAGTTGTTAAGAAACTCTGTACCCCACTTTTCACCCAATTTTTGAGATAATACGTGTTAAGAAGCGGAACTCAACGTCGCCGTTTATATTTTTACCAAAGACGAAAATTAAACTAATTCACTATCCCAAATGGAAATCAAACTCATACCCGTCGCGTTTGCAGTTAGACGCTGTGCTGCTGCGCCACACCTGTCTCTGGTATTATTAATTTTGGAGAAAGATATTAATAATTTGTACTTATTTTTAACGTTCTTGTAAAAAAAAATATTTTTTTGTATTAAAAAAATATATATATTCTAATAATATGATTTATAGAAGCCAGTTGTGGCGCAGGGGCACAAAATGTGACTGTAAAGTCGACTGGTTGTGGGTTCGATCCCGTTCGAGGAGATGAAACATTTACTTAAATGTACATTTTTATTTCTTCGCTCTGGTGTCGAAGCAAAACGCGACGCCGCGCTTGACGCGCGACCTTTTGCCACTCAACATGTAATGCCAGAATCCGGCAGAAAGTGTGGAACGGAGTGTCACACACACACTAGAAGCAGATTTTTTTATTTTTTTAATATCCTTTGTAAATAGCAAACATTGTTAACCACGAAACATGATAGCATTTATCACAACCAGAGTGTGTGATAAATGCTATCATGTGAAAAAAAATCTACTATCAGTATAGTACATTTTTTTATAAATTAAAAGAATTAATAGATATTAGATACGATTGTAGATTTCTATGTTATTATCATGTTATTAAAAATGCTTTGAATTTAATTCCTGTAGTTTTGATTCTGATTTGATTAAGTAAAATGTATGTATGGTATTAGTGAATGACGAATAGTGACTAGGGTAAAAGGAAGGTAATATAAAATAATAAAGAGGCCGTCGTGATGTAGGTGTGGGTAGGATTGTGATTTGACGGTTGTGAGTTCAATTCTCACTCGGGGGAATGAATTATTATTTATTAATATTTTCAGTTCCTCGCTCTGGCACCTAGGCAAAAGTCCGGCGTTTTGTGTCGCCAATCATCACGAAATGCCTCAAAAAATTCGGTGAAAAGTGGGGAATGGAGTGTCTTAACACTAGGTTCTATACATAGTTATGGTTTTATACATAGTTATGCCGTATTTACTTCTGCAGACATATTTTAAACATTCCATTGTAATAATATTCCCTCAAACAAGAAAGCCAGTACTTATATTTTTAATTTAATAAATAAACAATAATTCTTAGTCCAAAAATCATAAAAATTTACATTAATATCATTTAATATAGCATCAATCCACAAAATACGTATTTTACCACCCGATACTTTTAAATTACAAAGATAAAGAAAGCAACAACCAATATTTTTATAACGCCAACAGCACTTAGAGCGATAGAAATGTCAACAATAAAGCATATAAACTCGTCCATATCCTAGATATCGGTATTACACCCTCTTTTACGTCTTAGTAGGTCACTTATGTTTAATTAATTAATTTAAAAAAAATGTATGTGATAAGAATATAGAAGTATCGTGGCGGGTGCGTTCGTAAATGCGACGGTTTTGGGTTCGATTCCAACTCGGAGGAATTAAATATTTTCACTTTATCGCAATGCTTCCAGAATTCGGCGGAAAGTGAGGAACAGCAGTGTCTTAATGAGAAACGAGTGTGAACGTAGCAGGACTCGAACGCGTGCCTTCTGGAAACCGACTAGGGACGTATGGCTTAGTGGTCAGAGCGTCTGGTCGGTTTCCATAAGGTGCGGGTTCGAGTCCTGCTACGTTCAAATATTCATACGGTTTCCAAAAAAAACTAATATTTTCTCAACATTTAGTACGACATTCGTAAATCCCGTTAGGAACTGTTTCGAAAAAATACGATGACTTATAAGTTATATGATTGAGTCACGAATATCTTTCGCAAGGTGCGAGATGACGCTATCGTGGCACAGTTAGTGTTTGTCAATTTATATTACGATGGTACTGGATTTAAATATCATACCTTTTTGTATACCTTTAACGGTGGTATAACTTTTTGTCAGTTTTACGTCTTTTTTATATATGTAGCAGGATATATGTTACAAGGACTGACGTTAAGACTGACACTGCGTGTTGACTGACAGAATTCAACGCCGCAGTTTGCTTATCTGGACTAAGAAACAATACGCAGGGCAGTTGTGGTCGTGGCGACAGGTAGTAGGTTCGATTCTCACTCGAGAAATGTAATATTTTCATTTCTTCGCTCTGGTATCGAGGTAAAGCGTGGCGTTGAATTCCGCCCTATACCCGCAATGTCTGCAGAATTCAGAGAAAACTGGGGACTGGAGTGTTTCAACACTATGCTCCCTCTAATTTCCTGCTGCCTACATGCGGGATACAGCGTGAAGCTGATGATCGTCGAATCCTATAAAACTAATAGGAGAAAAGAAAAGAGCGAAACGAATAAAGAAAAAATATATATAAAATAGCACACTAATGCAAACTCACTTCCAGCCTAACTTTATAGCTGTAACCTTTTCCGCTGCGGAAGAGGAATGTCACCGTGAAATAACTATTTGACCTCGACTGGCTGTGCTATAATCGGTCATAGTCTGCCAAACCTTATATGAATAATAAAATAAAATAAATCAGCTTCACGCTGTATCCCTCGCACAGCAGGGTAGGCAGAGGGAACCTAGTGCTAAGGCACTCGGTTCCCCAATTTCCTCCAAATTCTGGAAGTATTCCGTGTTGAGTAGTGGAACTCAATTTGTATAAAACTGTAACTACATCCTATATTTACTTGTGTAAGCTTAAAGAAGGTAGAACCATAGAAGTAGATTATCTACATACTATCGAACACAGCTACGGTTGTCTTGCTAATATATTATGACAAAAATATATTTTTACTAGCAGGAAGATCGTAAGTTTGTTCATATGGAATTTAGCTTACCTCGCCTCCCATTTCCGGCTTCCATTCACTATAATCGAAAATTAAATCAGATTTTTTTTTATCTACTAGTGAAGTAATTTTTAAAGCTATTATTTTTTGGGATATAACCACAGATATAGTTTTTTTTTCCTGAACCAATAGGTACTATCTGTAGATGTTATCCAAATTTCATAATTCTAGGTCAACTGGAAGTACCCTATTAATTTTGATTCCCGTTGAAGTGTCGAAATACGCGTTTTTTGCGATATAAATGGCCATATATATTTTTTAAAATAAATATAGAAATACGTTTTTTTCAGGAAACGATAGGGCCGTAGATCTGAGTATATGATTTGAAATTCAACTCGATATCTCCAAACGTCCCTGAGAAATAGGCTCTTTAGAGACAGACGGACAAACAGACAAACGGACGGACGGACAACAAAATTAATCTTATAAGGGTTCCTTTTTTTCTTAATAGAAACGGTACCCTAAAAATGATCACATTAGTCATAACTCACTCATAATTTAGAAACTCTCTAACAACAGTGTCCAAGAGACGTAATAGTCATTAAAGCAATAGTGACAAATACTATCCATGTAGGTGGATCATTTCAATGAGAATGGCGACCTTGACCAACTATACTGGGACACTCCTTTGGTGTAGTAAAAGATTGATAGTTTTTTTATATTGTTTTTTGCATATAGGCTAGGCAAAGGAAAGCTAGTGTTGAGACACTCTTTTTCTCATATTCTGGATTTATTGCGGGTTGTACGGCGGAACTCAACGCCGCGCTTTGCCTCGACACCAGAGCATAGAAATGAAAATATTAATTTAAAAAATACTCATTTTCATTACCTCGAGTGGGGATCGAACCCACAACCATTCATGCACAAAGTGTGCCTACAGGCAAATTGATCCATTGTATTCTTAAACTATTTTTATAAGATAAAGTTTCACGCGGAAAGTGAAGAACGAATTGTCTCTGACATTACATTCTCGTTGCTCACTATATTATCCTGAGTAAAGCGTGAAGCTGAACAGAGAACAATTTATAGAAATAAATTAATGTTTTTAACATTTTATGGGGCCAGTTGTGGCGCAGGAGCACAAAGTGTGACTGTAAAATCGACTGGTTGTGGGTTCGATCC
>DWAO01003423.1:0-14242 GCA_018230605.1 Heliconius congener | reverse complement strand
TATATTGGGATAACAGAAAGGTAAGTAACTTGGCGATAAAACAATTCTTGTTTTATAAAAGCCTTTTTCTTTTTCCATTTTAATAACTTTTACATTTATTTTTAAATGTGATAATATCTAAAGTTTAATATTTCATATCACGATAGACGTGCTTACCTATTGTGGTTTAAATTTTTGTATTACGATTCATTTTATTAAGACACACGTTGTTTTTAGAATTTAAATAGAATGAATGTTGCTTAAGATACACAATTATTATTGTAAAACTATTACCAATTATTCTAACAAAGCTCGGTGATACCGCATCCTGCATTGCGTGGGCGTCATTGGCGCGGACGCGGACGGCGCGATTGACTCGTCAACAGCTATCGGAGTTCACTTAGTGCTAACGCGGGCTTTAGCGTGCGGCGCCGCGCTGTACGCCCGCGCCGCATCGCACTTGTCATCTTGACTTTGTAAAATATTCATATTCACTCGAAGTACGGATATAACAGGATTTATTAAATACAATTACTTTATTTGAGTTCGTGCTTACAGACTATGTAACCTGTTTGTAAAGCCTTGGTCAAAGAAGTAGTTATTTTAATAAGCAAATTGTATGTTATTATATTCTTAAAAATATTTTCATTAAATATATTTATGTTTTATATTTTTGCTAAAATGATTATAATATTTTATCACCCTTGACGTTTGATGAAGTTAGCTGTTTTTAAAATATGTTAAGTATATTATTATATTTGTTATGATATGTATTGTCTTGTTTCATAATTACCAGTTCTGAGCTTTTACAGTGACGAAATAATTACCGATATTCACAAAATTCTGTTGCGATAGTTTGGGGAAAAGTGTGCGCAAATGTAACTAGAGTTTTTGTGGGCAAGCGCAAACATAATTATGTTTACTTTTATTTTTTACAAAAATAAAAATGTCGATAAGTATACTGAATCTTGATTCACCTATTAGACTGGCTTGAATTTAATATTTGTGGAAATTGGTGGCAAAAACAATTGGTGCAAAGCTTAGAACACATTTTTATTAGCAAAACATGTATGAATCTATGAAATAAAACTGTGGATCTATTATTCATGTTTAAGATGGTTCCATATAAAGATTTATTTGTTTTGTTGACGTGATATAATTATTACGTCTATTGCTATTTGCTATTATTATTTTTTTCTTTTTTTTTAGCTTCACACTGTATGCTGCAAAGCAAGGTACTTCGCCCTCCCACTGTTATTTTTATGCCTTGTTGAAAACGACAGTTCAAAATATATATTTTTTTTTGTTAATGTTTGCACTATCTCACAGTGCAAGCAATAACTCGTAATGTATAGACAGAATGCGTATACATGGGTATTTCTCCAGAATGTCACATACTTTGGTAAGTCTGCGCATTTGGAACTTTTTTTTGTTTCAGTTATTCGATTTCACACCAATATATATCGTAAAAAAGGCGTAAGTGCGCACATTTTCCCCATATGCCTATTTATAAAAAATTTACAATCTCCACCCTATACTTTGCATACTTAAATGCAACGCTTACTTAAAAATAATTATTACTTCTCTTGTAACACGAAATTGATCCGTTATTGCTCTCCTCTGTGAAATAAAATAAGCCAATTAAAAATTCACAGTATCAAAGCTTAGGCTTATGGGAAATTTTATGTATTTATAATAGTGCTTAATAAGATGGAATACGAGTACCTAGGGGTACCGCATGTAATTCTGGGTTACCTTTACTTCATTAAAAATATAACAATAAAAAGTAAGAATATTTAGTGATTAATGTAATTCACTCTGCAGTTCCCATTCATATATATAAAGGGTTCGTTTTATCGGTAACAGCTATTTCGAACAACAATGAAAATCGTTTCAAACAACTATGAATTAATATCGTTTATATAACATTTTAGTATTCTTATAACAAACAATCATAATACACACCTTTAAGTTATTTAACTCATATCGTGATAAGGGTTACTAAACATCTCGTTTAAGAATTAAATCATCATGTTCTGATCATTAAAAATACATAATGTTATTTTGTAATTAAAATTAATAACATTTCTTTGAAAGAATGAGCATTGGGGTGGGCGCAACCATTGATGAGCGTTTCAAATGTGTGCGCGCACCGCAGAGCGCAACTGTAGTTTTACTAACACACTGGGGGTCTGGCTAAAGTAGAACCTTTTTTAGTGTAATCAATTTCCATTAACAGACAAATTTTTACATTCTATATTTAGTACCTCCTAGTTACCTGGACTACTAAGTGATCATTTTTCATAGTGATTTTATTATTTAATATTTAGACACTGAATGATATTTGGTTCTTTTTAGTTAAATATTACTAATGGCGCAATATCGAACATACTAGCAATGTACTAGAAGACAGATATTTTATCTGCATATGTCACATTTCACGAATCTCATAGTGGACTTTATAAGTGGGGAGTAAAGCTTTCGATATTTCCAAAGTAAAATTTAGATAAACAGAGATATCTAAGGACCGGTACTATGAGCTTACTCACCGTCTGGCAGCGCACGTGCGCGCGCGCCGCTAGGGACGGGCCAGCTAATCACTGCGAGATTAGTGATTTTCTTACATTTATATCGATAAACCTAATTGTATTTATTGTACAAGAAATTATTTAACCAACTGTACGAAATTCAGCACATTTTTAAATTGTCTCATATTTCAATAGAAAAGACATCAACGAAAGTTTCTTTTTAGAACTTAATAAGAGTACAAAATATTTATAAAATTAATAAGATTAAAACATTAATAAGAATCAATAGTTAACCCAGTTGCTTTCTATTTCTTAAATTTCCAATTCTATTTGTTTAATAATTAAAGCATAGTATACATACTTACGATGAACGCAACCATTATTTTTAATAAGCGGGACTTGCACACATTATTTTTTAATTAATACAATTTCTTTATTAAATCTCACTACCAATTGAATGTGTTACTCAATCACTAGACTGTTATCCCGTTCAATTGTAAATATCAGACATTTAACACACAGTGATTTCGCGGCCGGTCATTATAAATAGATTGTTGCGATACTACGACGTGTTTACAGGCAGTATCTGTCGATAGCCGATTCAGTATCAACACGGAGTCATGCAATCAAGTTTACCGACAAATAAGTTAGCAACGAAGTTGGATTTGTTTCCTTCAAATCAAACCCATAGTCATACACTCTAAATTCAATATTTAGTTTTTAATTTATTATTTAATATTCTTTGGCTTCACGGTTAAATTAAACGCTCTATCCTGCACTTAGCAGGGTTGGCAGAGGGAAATTTATACTAAATTAATAATATGATTAATATTATAAATTCAAAATATTTTTAACTTAATCGTTGAATTTTTTTAGGAACCATTTTTTTTAAATTAAGAATAAACTCACTTTACTAGTGGCTATTATATATTAAATACTATTTCATACAATATTTGAATTAAATATTTTTTATCTACAAAAGTATCTAATGAATTGTGAAAAGGTACAAGAACAGATAAATGGACATTTACAATAATCCACAGTAACGAGATATCTTCACTTAGTTATTTCTGCTGTCAGTAACGAGAAATAACGATGTAGGAAGAACACGGAACTATTGCGTGTTCAAGACAACTATAAGAAAAGCTGCTGACCATAATATTTGGCACAAACAAGTGACCCAATATATTGGAACTTAGTTTTTATATTCAAACAAATTTACTAGATATGTTTATTTTTTTATGGATGTGTGATTTATTTTTATTACAAATTAATATATGATCTCACACTGAGGTAATAATAAAAGCTTTCTGGAAAAAATACAATTACTTTTATCAGATGAGTAGAAAGTACTTATGTTTCTAATTTAGTACTAGAAGTTATCGCTAATAATCATTACTCACCAATCATTATTATTAAAGCAAATTACATTCACCCCAATTTGAAAAAACTGTCGTAGATGGGTAAAAATAAAATATAATTGTTTTATTAAAAAAAAAGGTTTTGGCCTAGAACAAATAAAATGTTCAATACAAAATCTGAAAATAACCAAATTTTGCTAGACATTTTTTTATTTATTTCAAATAAATGAGAATAAAATGATGTAGTTCTGTTCTCCATTCCATAAATAAAGTAATATCGATAAAACGCATACTTATTTTCAAATCCGACGTAATCGAGTGATCATTGACACACGCTAGACCAGTTCGGCGCGGGCGCAAGCGGCACGCCATATTAATGACTTGTTGTAAATTATTAAACGCCTCGACGGCCGCCGCACTGCCTTACTACTGCACAGCGACAACGCCCAGCCACTTGTTTCATTGTCGGCATTCAGAACGAAATTGCGGAAACTGACTATTTGTTAAGCTTATAAAATAAACAAGCACACTTAATCAATTATTTCTTTATTTTACTTATATTGCAGTATTGGCTGGCAGTCTTATGAAAAAACATAGCTATACCTATCATATACTAAACTTAGTATGATATGATAGGTATAGCTATGTTTCTCCTAACTAGAACAAATATGAATTGTGGAGACAGAGACAAATCTCAACCTAAAATAATGATTGAAAAAATTAAACGCATACGCGCTTGAAACACGTTTTAAGAAGAAGTCATAAAGTAAATGGCTTAAATTAATCAATTCAACTTGACTCCAGTCGTGGCGCAGGGGCAGAAGCATGTCCCTGTTAACGCGACAGGTTGTGGATTCAGTTTATACCCGAGGAAATGAAATATTTAATATTTTTACACTAGCCTGCTACATGCGGGATAAAGCGTGAAACTGAAAAAAAAAACATTTTTATTGATTGAGGTCAAGAAAACGTCGTAACGTGCCGAGGGTGCAGCTACTCGTAGGACTATGTGTTTCAAGTTTCAACTGATGTTATTTAGAGTGAATGTCGCATTACTTACTCTCTTTGTATAAATTCAGTAGGTATTAATCAGGCCTAATTAAAAAAAATACTGCAAATAACAATTAGTTTGGTAATAGTGCCTAATATTGTATGTGTATTCGAAGCTGAGTCCGTTAACAGGGAAGTAGTGAGGCACAATGTCCAACCCTCATTTAGAGGATAAAAATGTTGTAATTTGTCTTTCAGACATAATAAACACACATAATTTAATTTCATAAAAACTCAATTTGTCGCAAAACATATTAAAAAAATGTTTTTTATAAGCTACAACTATAAAAGTCACGTGTAGATAATATGCACTAGGAGTAGTTCCTGTGTTATAATAATTGAAATGTCTCCATAAAATCTAATTAGTTTTGTATTATTAAGTTCTAAGTTTAACTTAGTAAATTTATTACACTTGTTACGACATACGTAACAAATAATGACTGTTGTACATGTAGATATGACATATACAGTGTAGATATATGATTTGATGGTCTTATTTTAATCAAAATTTGACAAAATCATGTAAATATAGTAACCATACCCACACACTGATGTAAAATAAACAAGAAGCAATCAATCGTCTAGATTTATTTTATAGCAGATCGATTCCGCAACTGTAAAGGATCAATGCGAACTCGAATTTCGTAACGTCATCCTAAGGTGGCCAAATTGATCGATGACGTGCGCGTGCGCTCACTGCTTGTCAATTATGTTACGAGTTCAGGGCCTGAGATACAGCTTATCTATGCTTAGCCATCTTTCTACGCTTGCGTTAACGTTAACAAGAGAAACGTTGAGCTATTAACGGATTGTATCTCAGACCACCGTTTAAGATCATCGAAATTGTTTAAAATCGTCGAAGTTGTTTAAGTTGGCACATACTATTAGAGTCCATCCCTTCGAGCAATTTTTCTCTTAATATTTGTTTTATTAATAAAGGGTGTGTGTAAAGCGAGGCGTTGTATTGTGTGCGAGGAAATGGAGTGTTTTAACACTAGGTTCCCGGATGCTTCTGCTTATCATGCTAGGTGCGGGATACAGCGTGAAGCTAAATAAATATAAAATGGCTTCTGTACCGGCTTAAGCAGGAAGTACAATTAATAAAAGTTGACCGTTGAATTGGCACTCATTTTGTATAAAATGGACTATAAATATAAGTTTGCAATATTTTTTTTCTATGAAATACCTATAAACTTTTCGGATTTTTTTCTTTATCTGAATTGTAAGTTCTTACTTTGTGCTAAATTTCATAACTGTAGCTCCACGGGAAAGTACTCCAAAGGTTCTGATTTCGGCGCAAATTTCATTCAACATGCAGTAAAATCGATGCATAAATGCATTCTCTTTTGATTGACTGATTTAGAAGCTTGATTTTTATGTATTTCAATGGACCATAGATCTGAATATTTAATATGAATTTTCGCTTGATATCTCCACTTTATCTCGAAATAAAAGCTGTTGACCGACGGCCCACAAAGTGATCCTATAAGAGTTCGTTTTTAGGGTTCCGTACCTTTAAGCGCAAAGAGGAACCCTTATAAGATCATTTTGTTGTCCATCTGTCTGTCTTTCAAGAACGTGTACCTTAGGAATGCCATGATTTCCTGAAAAAATCGTATTTCTACATTTACTTAAAAAAACTAAATGGGCGTTTAGCATAAAACGCGTATTTCGACGAAGGGTACTTCCGGTTGACCTAGAGTTATGAAAAGAGAGCAAAACTTTGTATTTAAGCCGCTAGTTCGAGTATCAGATGAAACCACTCTAGTTAAGCTAAGCTAGAATTTAAGAAAAGCTCGAGACCCTTAATTCTTGTACGGAAGCCTCGGTGAGAGAACTCGACTCGGGCTTGTCTAATTTTAACCTTCGACAACGAAATCCTGAAAAAGGACTTTTTATATATCAATATAGTGCAGTAAATATAGCCGTAAAAATATGATCAATTCCCAGAAAGATGCAATATTTGCATGACAGGGTTGAGATCTCATATCTACAAGACAATTAGAATTATCTAGTTCAATTTTCGCATAAATATAGCGACTTTTAATATTTATTTTTCAGCGAAAGTTTTACTTTTATGATACCAATATTTCTAAAAAAAATTGTACTAAACCTTAATTTATCTCTTTTAAAATAGACACGTTTACACACATCATATTAAGTAAAATTTAATGGAATGTAAGTTCAAACTTTACATTTACATTTATAATTAAACGCTCCCCTAACTACATCACACTATTTCTCGTCCACCTCTTCATGCATGCTTTGAGGGGTCCTCATTCTTTTACTTGACTTTTGTCCAGTATCACGTGTGTCGTGATACTCGTTCTCGAAGATCAACTGAGGTCTCTTCCTGCCACTCGCTCTTGCTTCTTAATGGACGATTCTCACCATAATGCTGGTCACAGTTCGTTCTAGGTTTGATGCCATATTGTTGTATGAGTAATATTTGTATATACGTTATTTAGACTGCTCTTATTGTCACTCATTTAGAATATTTTTAGCAAAGTGTCCCATCCCTCCTGATACATTCCACGTAGCTATTTGTATCACCATCCTCCACATTCCACCGTTCCGGGAATGGCGTGTTAAATATCGGTCCGCACACACCAGCTGGGATGCACTAATACGTATCGATTCTGAGGGAGGGGAAACGGGCCCGCATTGTGCTCGTGACTGATGGAATTTTGCAGTCCTAGTCAAGGAACCCCATGCGTCCTTCAATTATCATTATTGATAAACATCTAAAGAAAAAATATCAGCTTCACGCTGTTTCCCGCACATAGCAAGGTAGACAGAGGGAATCTAGCGTTAAGACACTCCGTTCCCCACTTTCCGCCAAACTCTGGAGGCATTGCGTGTTTAGTGGCAGAACTTAACGCCGCGCTTTGCCTCGACACTAGAACGAAGAAATGGAAATATAAATTAAAGATAAATATTTCATTTCTTCAAAGGGATGGAACCCACAACCAGTCACGTTTATAATAACGCTTTGCGCCCCTGTGCCACAATTGGCTGACATCTAAAGAAAAATTTATAAAAAACCAAATATCCAATATTCTTTATTCTATAGTAATAGGTTATTTATGAAAAATAGTAGTATTTTTGTAAATTTACCGATATTTTAAACCTCATCAAAAAAGGCGCAGCAATATTTTCATTTGTTTGCTCTTCTAACAAGACAGCGCGACGTTGAATTCCGCCGCTCAACAAACAATATAGCCTCTTTAAGCCTACCCCGCTATATGCGAGTTACAGTGTGAAACATAGAAAACAATCTTTATATTTTATTAATTTTTCATTCAGCGTTGTCATGGATTATAGGGAATACAACTAAAGTGAATTTAATGATAGCTTTTTTCAGAAATGGTTAATTTATGAAAAAATATTTAAGCACAATTTTTAGAAGTAATTGCATTGTCTACAAATCACTAACCGTTTCGCTGGAAAACCCAAGAAACAATTTTTCAAATTACCTCGAATAAAATATTCTGCAGATATCGTATCGATTTTTACAATTTCATTAGTAAATTTCCTTCACGTTCATGCAAATATTCAACTTTCTGGGAATTCATGATGGAGTGATTGTCTTAATTGATTGTTATGTAATCCAACTCATTATCTGATGTAAATATGAGGTTAATTTAGTACTGAGCTAGAGCTCGGTATGACACTATTCAGTTTCAACAACATAGAAAGAGCACGGTTAGGTGCCGTTACACTCGTAAGTAAATTCCAGTACCCAGGGGTACCAGGTATTTTAGGAAGAATAGTTAGGCCCTAGATCATCTATTACTGTTGTATACGAATATACGGTGTTTAAAAAAATTTACAAAATCATCTACAAAATATATGTACATCTACATAGGTATATAAAAGCATGTTGATAGACTCGATGAATAACATTATAACACCAATTGTACAATAATATAATATATATTTTAGCTGTGATGTACAATTGAATTCATCATTTAAAGGAAAAATGCATATGCTTGAAAATCCTATAGGAAAGAGAAAAATGCGAATTTCTATTTTACATTTTATGAAAACAAAATGAAGATGACGATTAATTAAATATAAATTACTATATACTACTATGTATTTATATACTTACATACCAAATTTAATATATTACATAAATATCCGTAATAAACTCAATTATAACTTTAACAAGCTTTATTATTTTTCCTATTAATCAACAATCTCATGCAATAAATATATTCTTTGATCTCTGATGGATGTTTGTTCCACTTTTCCACGCAAAAACTACTGAATGGATATAGATGGAACTTCACAGTAATATAACTTATACATCAGAATAATATATAGGCTATAATTTATGCATAGATATTTTATAATTTGGCTATAATATAACAGTAACTTCAAGCGGACGAAGCCGCGTGTGGATCGCTAGTAAAGTACATCTTTTATATATTGTCTTTCTTCTATATAATCTTACAATTTGCGAAATAATTAAATATACTGTTACATTTCTGGGTAGCAGACATATAATATTATAGTTTATATTAATATTTATGTGCAAAGTTGGTACAATATTGTGTTATAAAACCACGTATGCTCCAAGCAGCTGCGTCAAACTTTAAAGCATTCTTCATTAACAATAGAATCTTTACAGGTTGTTGCTATACTAAAGGACCATCTCGTTTTCAAAGAAGTTCACCGTCAATACCGCCAAAACTGCCATTGCATAAACTCTATTGTCCATATTTTTTTTGTTATATTTTTTATTCCATCAGCTGATCGCCAATCGGTACTAAAATATGTATTTGTTACAATAAAATTGAAATGTTCTTTTCACCTAATTCTAAGAAATTATCTTAACTATATAAAAAAAAAGATACAATCTTTGTTTATTGCATTAATTCAGTAATTTCTTTTTTTATTAATACTATGCAAAAATACATTTTATATCAGTTATTGAGTTTAAAAAAATATATATTATTATTAATTATTATAATGGCATGATGATGAACTACGGATACTACACGGACGGACAGGGAATCAGAAAGCATTGCACAAGGCGAACCTAAGCAGGCGTGGTTTAATGTTTCTCTTGTGGAAACAGCTGTACGCTCCCCTTTACCTGAACATTATGTACCGAGCACGTGTTATATATGCCCTCGCTTCTTAGATAAATACGATTCGTATTTTAAGTCCTTACATCCGGAGTGGGTACAGGACACAGGCGTCTTGCCCATTCACTGAAATAAATATATTTACCAACTTTTATATTATTTTTAATATAAGCTGGGAAATAAGTCCTATATTCATAAATAGTAACATAGAATAGAACAGTGTGAACATTAAAGTAAATAATGAATTAGCTAGGTTATAGTATCGATAAAAACATAAAATGAAATTATTGAGATCTGCCGGATCGAGTTGTTGAAAATTCGCTATAGAAAATATTGACTGGCTTGTAAGACATAAATACTTATTTTTAATGATTTATATATAACAATTATACCATAATTTTAATTGTTTTCTTTACTTGTAACATAAAGAGTTGTTAATGTAAATGTTAATTGTTTATTAAGCAACTAACATTATAATAGAAGCATATTAAGATTGAGACTAGTCGTGGCGCAGAGGCACACGCATATGACTGTAAACGTGACAGGTCGTGGGTTCAATACACTGTAAGAAATAAAATATTTAATATTTCGCTTCAATTTTTCGCCCTGACGTCGAGACAAGGTGCGGCGTTGAGTTCCGCCACTGAACACGAAATGTTTCCACATTTAGCTGAATCTCCCTCTTACTAGGTAGACAGACCTACACTGCATGTGGGATATAGCGTGAAGCTGCTAAAAAAAGATACATCTTCTTTATAATAGTAAAATTGTTATTGTAAAATTGATTTAATGTGATTACCACCGGTGAATTTGAATATATACAAAAAATATATAGTTGGTATATTTTTAAGAATTAAAAACAAACTTATTTATAGGGGGGCAATGGGAAAAACAATAAGTAAATTAAAATGGGTGTTATTTTTATTTTTCTTTACTTATTAATATACATATAAATTGACAAAAAAAATTCTTCTCTTCTTGAGTATTATTAAGAGTAATTATAGCTACTATATATTATTGTTGGACTATATGATTACTTTTAAACATAGATCTAAGGAACAAAAACTATATTTCATCAGTTGAAGCGTTGTATATCCTTCGCGTATTTCCAAATAAGGATACGTTATTAAAATAGATACATAATATAATCAAACCTAATTCTTATTCTTTTATATTCTACTCCAAATAAATTTCTCACAAGTCTGTGCATAATTATTAACAAAATGTGAATATTAATATATTTTTTGTTTAATATGCATCTCCTATACTTAATCAAACGTATTCATATGAAGCTTGCTTCAATCGAAGTCACGCACAAAGGGAACCGGATCAAGCAACTAGTACATATTTATATTGAAATATTTTAAACTAGTTTTCAATTGTGTCTCAAAGAGTAACTATGTTGGATTCGTTTAACTGAACGGGTCTCCCTTTGAAAGTCAACAAATAAGCAATCGGAAGCTTCGAGCAGGTGTGTTTAATATACCCAGGACAAGTATACTAGAATATTTAAATAAAAAAGTCCTCAATGCATATATGCATGTCTTAATTATCATAACGCTCAAATAAATCAGCTACCGTTAAATGTTCATGAGAATATTTTAATATTAGGTATTATTAGTTTTACATAATCTAACCGATACAGCGAAGGTTTCTATAAAATCCGTTGATAGACGCAATTTAATAATTTGTTCTGGATACTGGCCATCGAAGTATATATAGGACAGTTGAAGCAGAAACGAAAAAGTTCTATATTTTAGAAAACGTTTAATGTTTTTAACGTAGCGAGAGTCTAACCCGCGCCGAAACATTCTTCGAAATTATTATTTATTTATTTAAACTCACAATAGTTGTCACATTTATTCATGCACAAAATTTATACAAAAAAACAATACACAAAATTTTAAGGTGCACTTTGGCACAATGTGCCAACACATTGACTATTTTCAAGTAAATCTAACATATCATTTAAGCTTGTAATAATAATTGTAGCTGTGTTATTATTATAATAACAAAATCTAAAATAACAATAAAAAAATCGAAATAAATAGAAGACTTTAGATATTACATATTACGTTCGAATATTTTTAATAATATTAAAACATTTATTTTAAAATTTTACGATTTTAATTTATTTTTAAATCAAACTTTTTTATTCAATCTTATAAAATTTTTGCATTGTATTCAGTGTTGTCAGTCATGTCTGTTCGCTTATAATTAATTTATGTTGAATTACTGTAGGGAAATTTCTACAAACTTCCGTTACTCAAAAATTATAATTAATCAGCTTCACGCTGTATCTCACACACAGCAGGGTAAGCAGAGATAACCTAACGTTAAGATACTACGTTCCTAAGACGTTAAGATACTACGTCGAGTGGCGGAACTCAACACCGCGCTTTGCCTGGACACCAGAGCGAAGGAATGAAATTATAAATATAAGTAAATATTTCATTTCCTCGATTCGGATCAAACCCACAACCAGCCGCGTTACAGTCACACTTTGTGCCCCTGCACCACGACTGGCCTTAAACATTTATAACTATTAAATATTTTTTACATTACATAAAATTTAAATTGCTCATATAATTTAAAATTTTATTTAACATAACAATCCATATGTTTCAATGAATAGCTATGCATTTAAGAAGATCGTAACTTATGGAGTAATCTCAATCTTGATTTGAGCACTTTGAGGCCACGGATCGCGATGTGGGTGAATATGTTGCACTCGTTTCACGTACGCCTCTTGACACGTGTCGGTCTATCACCAAGTACCTATCTATTATTAACGGTATCAGTATCAAAGTAATATATTTAATACTAGCGAACCACTCGCGGCTTCGCCCCCTTGAATTAAAAAAATATTTGGTTACTTATCTGAATTACTTTTACGTTCTAATAATATTATCATTTTAAGGGCAATATACATTAAAAAATAGTTTCTGCCAATTTTTTTGAACAAAATACTTTATATTGATAATAACTTTTATATTTATCAAACGATTTAAATAAAATAAACACTAATAGTTAAGAGGAGTTTGCGAAAGTACAAGTGAAGACTGCATTTAAGTCGGTTAAGCCGATAAAGTTTCTGAAATTTTAAATATTATTTAATTAATACTTACAATTTAATTAATACAGTTATAAATGCCTCCAATAGTAAATATATTTTCTCATTTGTCTTCGATGTGCAGACACAGAATATCAATATAAAAGTGCCACAGATCAAACGCGTATCATTAAAAAAAAAATTTCGTCACAATATTTAATGTAAAGTTTCAACCATCTTATTAAGTTAGTTATATATTTTTAGGGTTCCGTACCTTTTTAAGGTAAAACGGAACCCTTATAAAATCTCTTTGTTGTCCATCCTTCTGACCATATACTCAAATCTATAGCCCAATGATTTCCTGACAAAAAACGTATTTCTATATTTACTTAGATAAAAGATATGGCCGTTTATATAGCAAAAAAAAGTTTTTCGATAGTATCAAGGGAATCAAATTTCATAGTGTACTTCCGGTTGACCTAGAATTATGAAATTTGAATTGTGCAGGTAGTACCTACTAGTTCAGGAAAAAATCAGAATGAAACTATGCAGTTGTGGCTAAATCCTGAAAAATAATAGCCTTAAATAGCAAAAAACATGTATTTCGACACTATAAAGAATATGAAAATTAATGGGGTACTTTCAGTTGACCTAGAATTATGAAATTTGGCAGCTTCTTCTACAGGTAGTACTGGTACTAAAGGAAAATAATCTGAAAACTATACATTTGTGGTTAAATACTAAAAAAGAACAAATTTAAAAGCGGGCAAAATTTAGTATTAAAGTCGCTAGTTCAAGTGAGGTATCAAATGAAAGAGCTCTGGGTAAGCTTAGCCTGAAATTCAGAAAAGCTCAAGACCTTAAATTTTTTACGGAACCCTCGGTGGGCGAGCCCGACTCGCCCTTGTCCGATTTTTTTTAATGATTAAAACGATAGTAAATTTTAGAATGTAGAGGATACATTTTTTTAAATCAAAATATTTATAGGTACAATTTTAGCAAATCAAGAAATCCTTTAAGCACCCACTTATTTTAACACCCACTAAATCCAGTCCAGAGGCCAGTCGTGGTGCAGTGGCACAAAGTGTGACTGTAAAACCCACTGGTTGTTGGTTCGATTCCCACTCGAGGAGATGAAATATTTACTTACATTTATATTTCTATTTCTTCGCTCTG
>DWAO01003422.1:0-14243 GCA_018230605.1 Heliconius congener | reverse complement strand
CTCTCTTACCACTCACTTTTCCATCATAAATCTTTTTTGCTATTCTTTCATCACTCATTTGTTCGACGTGTCCAAACCAGCTGAGCACGTTCTTTTTCATTCTCACCCTTAAATCCTCGCTAGTACCTACCATACTGTATCAGTTATTTGTTTTATAAAAATATGTGGTTGCTAGAACTTACCCTAAATTCAGCCTGTTCCACACGTATGTCCCACTCGCCGGGCAGGCGACGGCCGCGGAAGTACTTGGACCAGTCGGTGTTCTGGTCGTCCACCACCAGCAACGTTACACATCGGTCCCTGTTGTAACCGCGGCCAACTGATGCCACCGATGTTACGCTTCCTGTTTTAATATACGAGTTATATGGTCAAATAAAATTAAATAAAAAAATGAAATAAATTCCTAAACATAAAAAATAGCAATATCACAAAACAAGAGTTCAGAAACACAATGAAAGTTACAAGAGTTCGTATTAAGGTAACATTAAAAAACTATACTGATAAATGAGTTTTTCTGGTATATAGTATTAAAATTATACTTGTTAAGTTTTTCATATAATAAAAGGCTGTGAACATTCGTGTTTTATTTTATTCCTTGCTCATAATCGGACATGATCGGACTTATAAACTACACGTTGACGTCATGTTATTTATAGGTCACCTAATAAATTGGCTCCTTGGTCCCGTGCAGCTCCTGTAAGTGATTGCACACGTTGTAGCAGCGATTCTCTGGACTTCGCCGGTGAGGACGGCGCAGAAGTACCCCTAGAACCTCCACGAAGGTTTAGGGACAAATCTCCACCAGTACCAGTACTGGGTCCGGTGCTTCCAACGCTTGGCGCTGGTGATGATGATGTACTGCCGATACTACCACCGGTTGCTAAAAATAATATACGATCATTAGATGAACATTACATTTAGTTTTTCTACATTTATTTTCTTTTTTAAATTATAGTATCTATATTTATTCTATTGATTATAAAACGAGAGAGGAACTAATAAATAATTACAAACAGACAAAAAATAAAATTATAATAACATTGATTTTTATCATTGATGCCTAATGAGACAAACATTAAAGAGAAACTCACCCTGGGAGGCCGGCCTCTGATTCTGCGGCTTAGGCTGGCTGGTGGTCGCCGGGCGGCCGGTGTAGGGGTCCACCTCGCCCTCATCGCACTCCGACTGCAGGTCCCCCGAGCTGAATCTGCGCAACGCCTCCGCTGAGCTACGCCGCACCGCCGGGACAGGGACACGCGGGGGGAAACCGACACACACAATGTAGCCACCCTCACCCTCATCACGCCCTCAGTACTACCTCAGTCTACTTGCTTGTATGTCATGAATAGTCGAGAGCTTTGTGTGTTTCCACCTTTTGTTTTAATCGTCCACTTGTGTTTGTATAAAATTTAATTATGTTCCTACATATTCCTTAAGTATCTATATAGATGTTATTTATCAGATCCAAAAAGTGGTATAGTTATATGTTGTGTTTTGCTAACACGATTATAATAATGTGTATTTTGAAAATGCAAAACAATGTTCCTTATTGAGAAAATAAATTAAATTTATAAAATGTTAATATCTGAAAAGTACAATTCCTAGTCATATAGTGTCACGCGACTTACCTCACATTTTAAAGCACATGTAATTGCCACAATGATATAAGCACCATGCACTGATGATGATAGGTTCTTTGGGCTTTTGCTAAATCACAACATTGACGAAGTTGGTTAGGTATTCTTAAATCTGAGAGCAGATGAGTGTTACACGGTATGCGGCGAAGGAATGTGACTGGGGCTGGGTCCTTACAACTAACAAGTCTAAGTGATCTGCCGTAATAATATCCTTTCATATAATACGTATTCATATATCTTTTTGTGTTAATTTATTTCTTTTTAGTTGTAAGTTTGGAGATGTGGATTGAGTGCGGAATAAGGAAGCATTATCAAGCGGGCTGCTGTGCAATACACTTGATAATTCGGCAGTAGGCGGAATTACACAAAATTATATTTAAGAACACACTATACAATATAATAATAGAGCGTATAGCTTATTGAGGTAAAAAATACTTTATAAAAGTTTCGATATAATCTCCTCAGCATTTTTGTTTTGTTTAATAAAAAAAGAAAATTCTAACATTTTATTTCAAAAATCTACATAACAAATAAGTCCATATTAAAATGTAAATAAACGATAACATGTAGATCTAAAATTAAAATAATAAAAAAAAATCACACAAAATTTCAACCAAGGAAACGTGAAAAAGCGTGCAGAAAGAAAAAGGCTCTGAGGAGCCATTAGTTGAGGACGTAAATTATAACGCCACGCATTAAGGTGTACGAGTGTAGTTCTTTATGTAGCCGTCGTAATACGCAAGGACAAGCGAAGTGGCTCCTCAGATTATACCAGATTATTTTACTTAAAAATAAAACTCACCTTCTTTTCAGGTAATTGACATTGGAGGTGAAAGAATTTCGGAAGCTTGAGAAAGACAGGGTTGATGTGGTCGCGGCCTGCGGGCCACAGATTCCAGGACACCCTGAACGATCTATTTTGACCGCTCCTTAGAAAACCATTATTCTGATTATTACTACAGTCTGTTTTTTAGCGAGATCTATTATTTATTGGCAAAATTAAATAAAATACTGAAACTTATTTTGTTGATAAACTACATATTAGTAGTATAGGCCAAGTAGGTATTGCTTATTTATAATATACAACTCTATAAATTATTAAATCCGGCCACATCGTCAGGATTGCTCGGTAGAGTGTAGCATCGGAAGTATTAAAGGAAATTAAATTGTGTTTCAACTTACCTCGGGATATTCACCCGCAAGTGGAACTCGATAGTATTGGAACAAACACTGGCTCCCGATAACGTTATGATAGAGATTTCTGCCAACAAAACATGTTTATTCAATTTCGTTTTACCCCTCAATTTTTTTTTGGTAGAAAATGATTTACAAATGGCTGGTTGTATTGGTTGTGTTGGTTGTTGGACACCTACTCAAGTACTGATGTACCTACTTAAGCAGGTATAGTGATTAGTTTGAATAAAATAAGAGAATAATCAGTTAGAATAAAGTATTTTAATTGAGGCCAGTCGTGGCGCAGGCACAAAATGTGAATGTAAACTTGACAGGTTGTGGGTTCGATTTCCACTCGATGAAATGAATTTCAATATTTTGATTTCTTCGCTCTGGTGTCGAGGCAAAACGTGTTTAAAATGTAACAGAATACTACTGAATTCGGCTGAAATGGGGAACGGAGTGCCTTAACATTAGGTTCCCTCTGCCTACCCTGCTGT
The DNA here is from genome assembly GCA_018230605.1 of Heliconius congener. NCBI lineage: Eukaryota > Metazoa > Arthropoda > Insecta > Lepidoptera > Nymphalidae > Heliconius > Heliconius congener. The sequence goes on along the minus strand of DWAO01003422.1, from coordinate 10,933 downwards.
TTGCGTGATAAGCATGATGCTGAAAATAAATTATTTAATTATTAATAATTTATTATATTTTATATAATAGTGTGCATTAAACATAAAAGGTATGTAATTAGTTACATTATGAAAAGCTATTTATTTACAAAATTCTTCAGAACTTTGTACATAACGAAGACTTAAGTAATATTAAAGAACAAAGCGTTAATATTTCGGCTACAGTTTGCGTGACATGAAACTTTCAGTATACACGATTCCACAAGTAGGTAATAGATTTTCATGTTACATTGCCCAACACAATTTATTTCATGTCTACAGAAAATTCAACGCAAATTTCAAGTCATCTATACCTCAAGGTTTTTATTAGGTTTTGCTAAAGATTTATATGGTTATAGCACAGATTATTAAGTTTACCGAAAACATAAAACTAATCAAATTTTAATAGCATGAATTATTTTTTTAATAACACGTTTAAGCATATATATATTGGTTGTAATTAAACTGCGTATTAACTGCTATAGAGCCATATTTGTTAATTTAAATTGGCGACATAAATACATTTGGCTCCCAGCCAACGACCCGTGTCGTCACACGTTGCATCCCTACGCCTATTTCAGCCCCATTGACTTCCATTCTCAAGTTCACACTTACCCCAAATTTATGCACCGAATACGACAAGAAAAATATGATTTCGCTAAAAACAACTATTCAAAAATAAATTCAAAGTTAATAGGAATGTAAATTTAGGTTATATATAAATTTTACACAGTTTAACAGTTTTATCATAAATATATAGATAAATACTTAATTAATTCCGTTCCGTAAACTGTCAAAAAAAACGTGATAAATTGATAAAAAGAATATCATGCATGCCCAATGGCTTCTATTGTCAAGTTGGCACTTGACCTCGATCTATTCATGGAATAAGAAATATACTTTAGAAGCTCGTTTATATAGAGAAGCCATATCTAAATGAGTTTAATTTTAATTGGTACTATAGTATAGTTTTTATTAAATGACAAAACCACTCGCTAGAAAAAAATATTTTAAAAAGCAACAAAAGTTAGTTAGTTTATTTACTGAATAAAGTCATATATTAAATATTTTACCTATTCTATCTACAAATTACTAAACTGTAAATATTCTAAATTGAAAATAATATAAATGCGACAAAATAATTGCAATTAACATAGCGGTCTTAGATATCTAGGATCTTGGTCTAGACTGTATTCAAACATAGGAATACATAGTTAGGAATTAATAAGCTATTAATCTATGTATATATAAAAATTTTAACGCTAAAGGGATGAAATAGGGGGTTGAAATTTTGTATGGTTTTTTTTAAATTGACACCGATTTTTATAAAATTTGAAATTCAGATTCTTAAAAACATTTTATTGAACACATGTTTCGAGTTTTTTTTAGAATACAGCTCTAAGGGTGCAAATATGCGGGCGAAGCCGCGCGCGCTCGCTAGTATAATATATAACGAGAGAATTTAGTAGTAGTAGTTTAGAATATAAATACGTGAAAGCTCAAACTAAAAGAATTAATATACATATACAAAGGATGGTATTCAAATCATAAAAACCTTTGCGTAGTGTTGTTTACCTAGTGCTTTTTCTTTTGTTTAATGGTAGCCGGGCCGGTATTAGTGGTCGTAAAGGGTGTGCTATAAATCTGAAAAGATAGGACATAAAATAAAACAACATTGTAATAGCTCCGTCTTAAAATAATAAATTATTTATATTATAAGTATACTTTGATTTCAATGCCTAAAAAACAAACAAGAAATTGCAATATTTTATATAAAAAATATTATTTCGTGGCACGGGAACAATTTTTCTAATTAAGCTACAAACAGGTAGTCATTTTCAAGCTTTCAATTTATCAAACTATTATAACCACACGAAAGTCTTTCATTAAGTATGGTTAACTATGGCTATGTCAGAAAAAAGAGAACATGCAATTCATTTTAATATAAAATTTTAATAGCATTAATGCTATGCATATGCATATTATTGCTTTCAACATTTTATTTTTTAATCTATATTAATGATAACTTTAGTATTTATTATATTATACAATTATACATCTTTACCTACTAGGTTGATACTTATGACAAGAATAATATTTATAAAGGAGGTATTGCGTTTCGGCGTCACTCAACGCCGCGCTTTGCCTCGTTACCAGAGCGAGATAATAAAAATATGAAATATTTCAGTTCAGGAATCGCATTAACAACCTATCGCGATTACAGTCGCACGCTTGTTGCCGCATAAAATTTACTTTTAGTTTCAAATACTATTAATTTTAAGTACATAAAAAGTATAGCAATAGTAATATTAATATTTCTTTTGCTTTATTTATTCAAAATTAATAATATTTAACAGATAATGTATGTTAATAGATTGTTAGTTATAGGAAAATTTAAATAATTTACGTACACCTCACCACATAACCATATAGAGCTAGAGCTAGTAAGTAAAACTTGTTAAAATATCTCCACTAGTATAAAATCCATATTTATTCAAAGAATCTAAACTGAATTTGCCAGAATTTAAAGCGCCAGCCATCTCCTGGAGTACTGCCAATTTTGTGACGTCCCGCCATGGAAGAATCGATTTGTTGTTCAGCGATGAAGATGTGGCACACAATCATCTCATTTGAAAGGAAAATAGTAAACCTACTAGTTACTAAAAGCCTTATTTTATATTTCTAAAGCTTTAGAAGATAACAAATAGCAAACCATTTTTTTATTCTATGTATGATTGGATAACTAATTAGTTTAACAAATTAAAAACACGCTTTGATAGATAGATTTATCGAGCACACAGTGTTCATCTCAGTTTACTGATATATATTCCAGGATTTCGTCGTCCACCTTCCGGCTCTATCATCGGATCTCGACAGTACCATATTATTTAAATATCGTCTGATTTGCGTAGTAATTGCAAAATTCTATGATTATAAAATAATTAGAATTGAGTAAAATTATACTTATTATATTATTTATACAGTTACACCTCGATTTAATAAAAACGTGTGAAAATAAATGTAAATATCGTCAGCTTAGATTATAAACCTGCTTATTCCAGTTTTTTCGTTATGTGCTCTTACATTTTTAGACAATTCGAAAGAGTGAAAAGAATAAAAAATCGACTTTTATTTAATCTAATATAGTAGTGAATACAAATCTATTTTGGAAATTGTTAAAACTTAATAATGTACGTATACTCCTAGTACCTAAAAAAAATATGCTGTTAACCAGTTTACACTCTAAATCGACGATATATAATATAAGTAGTTCTAAGTCTTTTTTAATACTAAAGCAACGATTTCTGTCTTTATTATTTTTCTGTGCTACCGCTTTATGTCCCTGGAGTAAAATACAATAAATATACAATCAGAAGCAATCATTGTTCAGATAATTTATTTTTTATTGTGTTCTGGGGAAAAAATTGTAAATATAAAAATATTTCCTTAAAGACACATATTGTATTTACTCTTTAAAAATTAATATACCTATTCTGTTAATTGAGGCCGTCGTGGCGTAGTGTTTCAAGCGTGTAAAATAATATTTTACACGCTTAGGGGTATAAATAATTATTTATTATTATTTTTATTTCTGCGCTCTGCTGACAAGGCAAACCACGGCGCTGAGTTTCGTCACTCAACGTGCAATGTCTTGAAAATTCGGCGGAAAGTGGGGAACGAAGTGTCGAACATTAGGTTCCCTCTGCCTACCCGGCTTGCGTTATACAGCGTGAAGCTGAAAAATATTATGTAAATATAAATTTTAACAAAAATTCGAAGTTTTCCAATTCACAGTAATAGCTGTTCGTGTCGTTGAAACCCACCGAGTGAAACATTTGTGTTTATGCCCGTAAAAAGTATAATCATTAACTAGATTTAGTTCAATTCGGTCACACAACGCACATGGCCATATAACTCCTGGATTAGCATGTATCATTGTTATACTAAAGGCAAATAGAGGAGCTACAAGAATATACCTATATATATGTATGTATATACATACAAGGGGTGATCTAAAATTAATAATAAACTAAGTAAAATACCTAAAGGATAAATATATATAAAGATATATTTTTTTCTAAATTGAATATGTTTGAAATCATTATTCCTCAAATACTATAAGAACTTATTTGTACTATTTTTTTTTATTGGAGCGGTATAATTTATAAGTATAACATTTCTTTGTCACAAGATCAATAAGATTTAACACGCTTACTGGTAAACGTTAAATCATGCATTATGAGATCTTTTAGAATACAAATATAATAATTAAAGTGACACATTATTGCTTAGAATTCCAGAGATAGTTAAACAAGTGGATTAAACTGAATATAACTGTGCTGAACAAAGTTAGATTTTACAAATGAAAATTATATATGAAATGGTATCAAAACTTTTAATTTATACGTATATATACATTTTGCATACCTTAATTGACATGAGAGAATTATAAGAAAACTGGATTTGTACTTTTTTATAGAAATATTATCTATTCAACATAACTACTGCTTTAGTTAGAGTGAATGAAACGCTTATAGTTCAAAATGTACACAGTCAATCTACTCGTGGCCATATAAAGTGAATTTATTTAAAATAATTATTTGAAAGCTTAATATTTTAAGACTTACACAATTATAAAAACAATTAAATCCTGCACACCGCAGGATATACAGGGGAACCTAGTACTAAGACACTTCGTTCCACACTTTCCGCCGAAATCTGGGGGCATTGCGTGTAGAGTCTCGGAACTTAACGCCGCGAATACACTTACACCATCATTGATTATAAAATATCCACACGTATATAACGATACATTATCGTATGGCAATCGTAACGTAAGGTTTAAAAAGTCATTAACATTAAATAGTTTTTTAAGAAGCACGTTGATTAATAATTTTATTTAGAAAATAGGTCAATCCATTTTAATATAAAACCGATTAGTTTCTCGTCAAGCAATTAAAAAATCATTATTGTAGAAATTATTTTACCTATACAAAGCATATTCATAGCGCTATGTGGAGCGACCGACATTCAGCGTAGTACTCATATTTCTTATTCCCCGCCCCATATACCCATTTAAACTTTACCCTTAACACACAACAGACTCTCGCCCCGTTTTAGCTTATTCATACTTACTTTAACATAGAATTAACAAAATGATTTATTATATGATGATTTTTCTCTTATTTTTACATAAAGTTATACTCACAGTTCGTAAGGGGAAATCCGGAAATGTGGGAAATCGGCTTACGGAGCACTGGTTGCGCGTTAACGGGTGGGAAAATGAATGTAAATGGGGGTGCCTTCTGCGAGACTAATGTGAAAATCGGCGGGACGGCGCACGCCTCCATTGTATTGATTTTGGGCGGCAACGAGCTAAATACGCGCCCTCTACGGTCGTTGTTCGTACTAAAAACATCGTTCCGAAGTTATCGTTTGCCGTCCTTAGATGGCGCACGAGTCACTATGATTTTAACGTAATAAATATTTTATTTTACTGATAGTATAATAGCACTAAAGCAATAAATTTTAAATTCAATAAATTTAATTACTAATAAAAAGTAATGTTATTTTACATGTAAATAATAATGTTGTACCTATATACATATTGTATAGTAAAAGCTGCGACGCGCACGCGTTGAAATCTTTTGAAAAGTGCGTTAGCGCCAAATTCGAAGTTCAAGATCAATTGTCTTTCTTACATTGATCACAAAATACAATAAAACAATTAGCCAGGGTAATATAAAATTATGATTCTATATACATATATATAAATAAAAAAAGATATAAGTTTAGATTCTGATACAGGTATCTAATATAATAACTTAAAAAAATGAATTGAATAATAGATAAATATACATGTATAAATTAAAATATTTCAAATTTACTTTAATATCCTATGCATATCTGCATTAAAATCGCCAATTTGAGTGGTCTGATAAAAAAAATTAAAGAAGATCAGACGGTACCTTACCTGTCGTTATGTAAGTGTGCGTTAAGTACATTTTGTACAGGTGAGAGGCGCGCATGTAGGCGTATGTCGTAATGCCTGCGCGAGTGCCCGCCCGCCGACGCAACACACATCTCTCGTTCACAGTAGAGCTATATTAATGCCTTAATAAAAAATACTATATATAATTACGAGTGCGTCAGTACACAGTATCGTACTTTAAATTGTACCTAGCTTATACATTAAAAAACACAGAAAACAACAAATAAAACATAATACAATCCAAAACCACTTAGAATGCAGAATGCGTGGTGATAAATGAATTACCTAATCAACCGCGTAATTTTAAGTAATCTGACAGGTTATTAGAACAATAACTTTGGCGCCCTCACAGGCCAGGCCACGGTAGAGCTAGATAGTGCACGTAAATGTGAACACGGCCGCGCTCAGAAAGTAAAGTTTGTTGTTCTCGTACTCGACGTGCAGCGGCGCTCGGGCCTCGGCAGTGTCGCTCCGCTGCGCGCCCCGACCAGCCGCCCCGACCAGCCATGACGGGCTGATCCGTGCTTTAAAAAAACGCTTTGTGACAACTGACAACGAGGTTGTGAAACATGTTGTGTTTTATATGGAAATGTGTCTTCGCCGGCACGCTGCTGGCCGCGGCGCTTGCGCAGGTAACCCTTTGTAGTTACTAGCTTGTGTCAGTTACGACCGTTCACCCAATTGTAGAGACGTCAGGATGCTGGTGATCTCATTTGTTCTCAGCGAATTTACCTTATTTTTATGTTGTTGTTGTATTTAAATCACATGTTTTTATCTGAAATTGAATTTTTACTGTGGTTGCTATTACTTTGTTAATTATATATAAAAAACAACTTGTCTTACACCTATAAAAAATACACTCATATCTACATCTGTATATAAAATGTATTTGGAATTATTCATTACTATTGAATTCATTGTGTTAGGATAAAAATGAATGATATTTTATATAACATATTGTGTTTGAATATAAATATTCTAATCTCATGTATAAAATAAAATATATTGACAAAGAGAGTTTATAAAGAAGGAGCACATGTATAATTCCTTTAAAAAAATACCAACAAATTAATAGCGATATGCAACTCTATGCAGGATACGCACAAACGTAAAACAGGAAGTATTATTTCAATAAGTGAAAGCATTTTTACTAAACGAAGCATAGAACGTACGAACTTACCCATTTGGATTTAATTACTGTAGAAAAGTAGGCATTATTTTGTTTCTTCATTCATTGGAAGCACCATGCACATGTGTAAACACGTTAACGTAATAGCGTGTCATAACGTCGTTTCACCCAGATAAGGATAGTATAGATTGCTAGAATTACCTACTATTTTTTAAATTATGTATTGTGCAGGTGATTTACTTTGAAATATATAAAAGTAAATGAAAACAAAATTAAAAAATGTAAAACATATATGAATATGAAGGGTGAACCAGTTTATACATATATCTCCTACATTATATTTATCGTTTTTATATTCATCAGAAATTCGTAATAGGTTGAAAAATATTAACAAAAAAGGGAATGTACTTAAGTAAGATTTTCGTTAATCAAATTCATATTCTTTGACTTCTCGTCTGTTTGGAATGTAACTTTTATGTTACGGATTTTTTAAAAAAAAATATTTCATTAAATAGAACGATTCTTTTATGCAGAGTTCGTTCGAAGTATGAATGTTCATACATACATACATACTTCTGTTGGTGTTGTACTAACAAGAAGAATGAACAAACATTCCAAAGATGTTAATATTCAGTCGGTGGTAGTCAGCTGCGCAGTTGTATAAATATTCATAGGGTCTTTACGGATATTTATTGTTATTAAATAAAATTTGTAAAATATAAAACCTCAAACCTTATAGTCTTTGGAGAACACAAATAATATTAGACTACAATGTATAAGGTTTAACTTATTTAATTGTGCATAAAAACAACGAAAAAATCTCCTTTTTTTAACTGTCCAGTGACAGACGGATTGACAGACAGCGCAGTTCTAGTAATTAAGAGGGAGGGATTATACCCATTTAGGGTTCCGGTATGGAACTCTATAATATATGTAAATGAACCACTGTATCAAGTATAGTTAAAAAATAGTACAATATATAACAATTTATTTGAACATGAAAGAAATGAAAACCACACAGCAGCGTAGGCAAATTGAATCTAGTGTTAAGATATTCCGTTCCACACTGTACAATTTTATAAAATAGAAAAATATATTACCCGACATATAAGTTGGATCATCCCAATTCAGCTTCGCTTACTCTTTGCCTCACGTAGCAGGATATACAGAGAGAACCTAGTATCAAGACTTTAAGCTTTCTACATTCCGCCCGATTTTCAAACATAATCCAATTACCGATTTAAAAACATATCTTGGATATTAAACTTTTTCTACAAATATTTCAGCCTATTGTATGAATAACTTAGCAGTCTATAACAACTTTCAAGCAAATTATTTTAACTCGACAATACAAGTACCCACCTAGCAGATAGAACTGCAGTGGGTATAACTTTGGTTGTACCGAATAAGGCGCCAATGCCAGTGATCGCGTTGGCAAGGCTACTGACGCCCACGCACGCCCTAATGAACAATCTTTCAATTGAATATATTTATTGTGCAAATGCTTTATATTTTATGATTGCTTTTATATAATAGTAGCCATTTAACTTTTCAAACTCAATAATAAATAAAATGATTTTATTTCTTAATGTATGTATATGCATGTTAAACTAAATTTCATCACGATAAAACTAAATTCGTCAAAAATAACAACAAATTTACAAAGTTGCTTTTACCAAGTGCTTAATCATTAATAAGAGTTTTTATTAAAATTAAATAGTATAGAAAATTTTAATCCGTTGCGTGCTGTGAAGACTAAGATCAAAAATAAAAATATTGAAATATGTCAAGTCATAAAGAGGTATCTACAAGAAAAACTTTAAAAAAATCTTACTTGGAATTGTTTTTCTATTATATATATATTTCTCTCAAATACATATATATATATTTACGGCGTAACCCATAAAAGAATAAAAATTATTTAAAAAGCAAACAAATAATAAATATAAATAACTATTTTGATATTCTCATTGTGTACCAAGTATCGTTGATTACATTTCCATCATTAATGGAGCCGACTGTGACTCAAATGTATTGACTCACATGTCGCAGAATATACACAGGTTGGCCGCCTTCCTAATGAATCAGGTTTATTTAACTTTTAAACCATTTAACTACTTTAAACTTGGCACAATTGTTCGGAGGCTTAACAGCGTAGATACAGATACATGTATATTGATAATTGAAGTTTCGTTTTTTACTTAAAATATTTATTTATTATTAACACAAAAGATGCTTATAATATTAGAATATTTTCTGTAAAACTGAAAGTAATAGTATATATTGTTTTGTTATATCATAACATTTTTTATTGAAAAAAAAACTTATTGTTTACTAAGTATCTATTGAAGCATTATAATTGCGCTTGAGCGCATTTTACATTTAATTGCATTCTCAATTGTATATTATTATTATTTATAGACAGTAATAATGAAACACTGAAAATTATAATAAATCAATGAAATACTTCAACTTTAGTGTATGCACTCTACATAACATGGGAGCACAGACGATATACGATAGTCATTAGGGAATCTTCATAATGTAACGCGACGTGGAGTGTGTGACATCGCTTTACACGGTGACAAATATCACAGAACATACCATACAAAGCGTGCATCGCATAACAATGCTAACTCAAGGCAACTGAACGCTATGCCAATGTTTGTCGATACTGATTTTATTTTAAAGTTGGTACACAAAATTTTACATAAAACTACAGTAAGAATATATTCTACTATTTCTGCGTTTCAGTATACATTTCAGCGTATGTAAGATTTTATATACATATGTATTTCTTTATTGTGAGGCGTACTAGAATTGTACGCTGTACGCTTGAGTAGGTAGAGACCATTGAAAGATTGAATTTATTTTTTTTGAACTTTCAATCCAAACAGAAGAGTTACGATAGAAACCTACTCTACGCAATATATTGGCTAGTTTTTATTCATGTCTAACGCTGTGACATAGACTTATGTCCTAATCAGGCATAAGGCTACTGCCGCACGTCGTCGTCAGCGTCAATATGCCTATTTATTTTTATTTACAATTCTAGTTAAAATATTGACTCATAAAAAAACTGTACCTCATCTTTAATATCAATGACATGAGTGTACTCATCTTAGTCAGTGATTAAAGTTCATTTGTATGTCTGGATTCATTTGAAGTTCTTGTATTAGAACTTGTATTAGATATGATAAATACCTTGTAATAAAAAAATTTAAATAACATAATATTATATGTGTATTCTTATTAACCTATATATGAAGATTTTGTCAAAAAGTTTAAACAAAATATTTATATTAAAGGTACTTTTTTTAATGTTACTATATCATGATATTACTTCAAAATAATAAAGAAAAAACTATTACAAACTATTACAAACGTAAGAAATACCATAAAATATTATAAAAATAGAAAAAGTAGCACCTGAATTATGTATCTTGATTGATACTACTATTATATTTAGCATCGCTCGGAAAGGAAAAAGAACATAAGTAATTTATACACCTACATTATTGTTAATATATCATTTAGGTGGGTATTTCACATTCTTGTTACAAAGTAAATAACAAGGAACAACGCGCCTTATATAAGAAAATAATTGATAAGGAAACGTTTACTTAAACACCTGTAACTAGTTATCAAGACTCATTAAAAAATCAGCTAATAATACAAGTTTACTTTAAAATTGTGAGGTACTAAATGGTAATATTTTAATATTTATTTATAAGTATTGTCTTAACTTCACGCTTTATCCCTAGCGGGGTAGTCAGAGAGAACGGAGCGCCAAA
>DWAO01003421.1:0-14246 GCA_018230605.1 Heliconius congener | reverse complement strand
ACAGATTGCAGTACGGATATTTAAAAAAAAAAAAAAAAATGTTCTAATGTAATGTCGATTTTCAATTTCTAGTAAAGTTTCTTAGTTTTTACTTAATATAAAATAATTAATTGGATTGCTGTTGTGGTGTAGCAAAACTGAGTCTGAGTCAAGTAAATTGCAACAAGCATATAAGAATTTCGACGTAGCCCACTGAGAATGTATGGCTTAGTTGGTCAGAGCACAGTGTAGGGTTTTCAACAGGCACGTGTACAAATCCCACTACGCTCAAAATTTTTATACGTTTTTTAAAAAGTATAAACATGATATTTGTAGGTTCTATTTAAATAAATAAAAAAAGTAAATCTAAAGTAGAAAAAATAATATCTTGACAGTACATTCTCTTTGCCTATCCTTTTTTTTTCGCTGGGAAATGCATTTGGATTCGCAGAAATGGTCTCCCATTGCAGACCAGTTCCTCTCGCAGTCCAGCATAGCCCCTACTACACTGGCCAGCGAGAGGTCCCTACCCACTACAGCCATCAAGGCATGGCGTTGTGGGGCCCAAGCGGGGCATTCAGCCAGAGTGTGATGCGCCGAATCTACGGGAGCATCACACTCATGGCACACCGGCGACATCTCCCGACGTGCAATCTGATGCAGGTATCTGCCGAAACAACCGTGCCCCGTCAGCACCTGCACCAGTCTGAACGTCAGGACACCAAAACTCCTTTTAACCGAGCGTTCCAGGTGTGGGCGAACTGCCTCCACTGTCGCTAGGCCTGCCGCCTGAGACCCTGGGTCCCCCCTCCATCGCCGGATCAGGGCTTCATCCGCTCTCCTCCTCATCCGTGCGATATCCACCTACGATGGTTGTACGCCTCGCGACCGCTCGCCTGTGCGGAATACATGAACTCTAGCAAGCACTTCCGGCTTGTAACTACCAAGGCAGAATCTTATTGCGAGCGGTGAGAGAATCTGCCCACACAGGGGCACCGTACAGAGCCATGAATCTCAACACACTGTCAAAGCTGCTGGCATGGAGAACCCGGCCCTCCAACATTTAGCCTCTTCCTCTCTTCCTCTTTGCCTTTCCTGCTGTATGTGGTAAAAAAATGCTCCTATGTCTAGAATATTTAGATTATTCATGTTTTGTCTATTTATATTTTATTTATATTGTATCAATAGATTGTATCAATTATTTTGTTGTAAGACTTTCCTTAAATAATAATATAAAAAAATTACAACTATAGTTACAACGTTATTTTATAACATATTATCTTTAATAAAATGTGTTTAATGTAACAGGTTCATACATAATATAAAAAATTATAGCCCAATCTTGCCAAGTTTCTACCAACAGTCAGTACTATTAATAATAAACTTCACGCTGTATCCCGCACTCACCCTGCTGAGCTGAGGCAAAGGAAACCTAAGATTAAGACACTCCATACCCCATTTTTCGCCGAAATTTGGAGGCATTCCATGTTAAGTGGCGGAACTCATCGCCAATGAAAATATAAATGTAAATTAATATGTCATTTCCTCGAGTGGGGATCGAACCCACAACCAGTCGATTTTACAGTCACACTTTGTGCCCCTGCGCCACGACCGGCCCTATAATGACTGACTGACTGTTAATAATAATTCAGTTAATGAATCAATATTCAATTCTACAACTAAATGAGTATTTATAAAATTAATTAATATATGCTACTGTTTTATATCACTTACTTAATCACTTTAATTAAAATAATTACTTTATTAAAATCGTCGATTATTTAATTAATCCTTTCTAAATTACAATAGGTGGGGGTGAAATATTGATTTAAATAGGTTAAACATTCTGCATTGAACATCATTACAATATTCTTTTCCGTTGTGATAACATTATTTTGTTATCTTTACGCGTCTCTCGCATACTATAACAGTGTCAGTGCTTATAATATTTGACTGTATCAAAAAAGATGGAATTGCATCTACATTTGTCTTATGCTTTCCGTTCTTTGGATCGTAAGTGGGGCACACCTGTAGATCTGGATGATGAAAATATAAATACTTGCACTCCAGCGATAATAGACGTTCCAAATACGACGTTTTCGTCTGAAGAATATTTAAGAACTTTAAGACCTAAAAGGGTTTACAAGAAAAGATGTGATTCCTTCTCTAACATCTCCGTTTCAAGAATTTCGTCTACTGAAGAATTGAGTTTTAGTGTTAGTGACGAAACACTAATATGTGATACTGGAAATATAGTGGTTATAGGAAACAAAAGTAATAAGTTTTCATCTGTCAAGAAGTGGAAATTAAAGAATGTTGTGAAGAAATTAAAGATAAATGCTATAGAATATTTAGAAAAAAAGTTCAAAAAGGAATCGTGATATGCTTCATATGGTAGTTATTACTTGTAAAAAAATGTGAATTTATTATTCTTCCAGTGTAATTATAACTATGCCGTTGATTGGACTAAATTATAAAGAAAAAAAATCGAAAAATTGAATGTGGAATGGATAAAAAGTTCAAAGATTTGAACCTGTGACCACTAGTGTTAAGCATTGCTTCGATGGAAGTATAGTGTCTATTGATTAAAATAATTTCATAGATTTAAATTCACAGAAGTCTCCTACAACTTATGTATTTCCTGTGATACCAGTATGAACGTCTAATAGCATACAGGATGCGCGTAACCAATGAATTTGTTCTAGTTTTAAGAAATTATGTTATTTTTGTTAGATTTTAGTTATTTATTATATTGTTATTATTAATATTAATAAATATATAAGATTTTATAGTAGATTATCTTTTATTCTATTTTAAACCCTTTTTATGTTTAGTCTGATCATAAAATAAAACAATTATATCATTTAATATTATATATTTGTAAAATAACTAGGTATAATTAAAATATGTACAAACATATTAACATAAATAATGTAATATTATGCAGGCAAGTTCATTTTTACAATAAATAAAATAAAAAGTTTATTATAATAACAAATACATTATATATTACACATAGGGCTCAAAATATTTAATAGCAGTCGTCATAGGTTTTTCGTTGATTTTGTTCGTTGTTAAGGGATTCTTCACTCTCATCTTTATATCTTTAGGCTTTAATACGTTCTTGTGATTAGCACTAGGCGGTCTAAGTCCTAGGTAATTTTTGGAAGGAGAAAATATGGATTTCGAGCTAAGTCCAGATGTTTCCAGAAAGAAATCAAACGATCCTTTACTTTTGTTAAAATTGGCATCGGTGTTATTTAAGATCATTCGGGGTTCACATTTAACTGTGTTGTAAGATCCACTGTTGCTGCCCGAAGAGTTACTAGACTCGATATCTGAATTCCTTACTGATTCAGTCTCAACGTTTTCGATATTTGATAGGAGATCAGGTTTATTGGAAAGCTTTGCATTTTTGCTTTTATTTAAATTCTCGTTCTGAGGAAATGTCTCGTTTTTTTCTTCGTCTTCATTATTATTATCATTTTCAGGTACAGTATTGGTGTCAGGGTGATCTGTCACAACATCGGATATAGAACCGTCGCTACTACCAGAGCTGATTCGATATTCCTCTGCAACGATGCTACCGAGTTCATCATCTATTTTAAACTCTTCGAAGTCTTGAGACAAATCAAACTTGTCTATGTCATCAAAATATTCAGTTTTGCGTGGCTCTGCGGCTTTTGGCGCATTATTGAATTGGTTATCAAGATCTGTTAAATTGATCTGCTTACCACCTGTCTTGGAACCTTTGTTTATCTCCGAGAGAATAGAAGACACTGTATTTCCCATCTGAATAGAGCCACGCGGATCTAGTTTAGCTTGGAGAGCGTGAATGTTAAAATTTGCTAGGTAGCTTTTAGATTGATTGAATGATCTGTGATCTTCAGTTGGTTTGTCGTCTTCATCTGGGATAATAATTTCAGTTACATGTGGTAATTTCGGTATATCTTTATCGCTTATTTTATTCTGTATTCTAGATAAAGAGACCACTTTAGCTACGCTGTCTCTCTGATTAGTGTGGACTGGATACTGTTCATTGTGAATTTCGACTGTGGGTTGCGTGAGTAGCAATTCCCTCTTGCCGTTACTGACTACTGGAACATTTATCTCTGAAATGGAGCAGTAGTCCGGTTCCACGGTTTTTATAGTGGCCATTTGTCCCACGGTTCTCGTCTTAACATCTGCAACCCGTTGGTTAGCCGCAACGGCGTCAGAGTCTAAAGGCTCCATCGCTAGTTTGACAGAGTTTTCAGCTTTCCATTTAGCTGATAAGTTCTTTGGTTTAGGCGGCAGTGCTGGAGGAGTTCGTGGCACCTTTTTCTTGTTAAAAATTTTCATGGCACCCAAGCTGTTATCTTTAAGATCCAAGTTCATTTGATGGCGACTTTCTATATTCGCGGCTATATTTTTGACTATAGAACCTTTGATTTTAGGAACAGTGTTTGATTTGTCCATGACAGGTGATGAGCGCGTAAGAGGCGCAGGTCTTGGCTCGGAATTTTTAGTAATGATCGGTTCATATTCATTACTATAAATGCTCTGTATCTCGTATTGGAAGCCTTGTGCTGTGTTTGGTACTTCATAACTATGTTCTGAGGCTGTTTCTAAACTAAATTTGACGATTTTATTAGCTCTTTTGTCTGTCCTTGGCAAAGTGTGATTTGAGCCAGGGCTTGCTCTTATCTTATCGTCATATGAGATACTATTAAGTGTGGAGAACTGCACTCGTTTTGTAGCTGCTTTAGGACTTGGACTGGGTGTTTCACTCGACTTAGAGTTATCATTGCTACTGTCATCTAAAGAGTTTTGTAGCAAAATTTGATTTACACATTCCAAGACAGGATTATTTTTATATATTTCATTAGGTGGAGTGTCGTCAGCATCGCTAGTACTTGCGTACCAATTCTCATTGGCGTCTGCAGGAATGTTTTTATTGGAATCTAAGATGTCAGATTTTTCTTGAAAGTTGGTTTGAAAATTATTATTAATATTGTTTTTTAACATACTGTTGCAGAGAACTTCATTTTTAGCTGATATTACTTCAGCGTTTAGAATTCCGCTATTTAAACCTTCCATTAAAAGATCATCGGTGGATTTTGATTTCGTATTTTTAGGAGAAACGCTTTGGTCTAGACTATCCATTTCTTGCTCGGGATCGCTTACATTGCAATACCAAGGTTTTTCTTCTCCTTCATCACTTAGAACTTTATTTAAAAATATTTGCCTGTTAGCTTTGATTTCATCGGACGCCTGCCGTTTTATTCCATGGAGTCTTTCCATTTTCGTTGAATATGTTTTATCTGTGTCACTTTGAGTATTTTCAGTTTTTTCTTTAGCTGCTTCATCAATCAGCTGATCTATCTTTAGAGAAGCTCTCCTTATGTCATTTGCTATTTGACTTGCTGTTATATCAGGATCGTCGCTATTTACCAGATAGTTCATGCTGATGCATTCTTCTGTACTACTGCTATTGATGTGATTGTTATACACATTCTTTTGTACATGTTCGTTGTTCTTACTGTTATTTTTTCTACCAGAATATTTTCTAGATCTTCTAAAGACATCTCTGCGGCTGAAGGCTTGTTTATTTTTAATAAATGTTCCTTTACTTCCAACACTGGCTGTATTACCCTCTTCACTCGAACTCGAATTTCCATAAATTATGTCATTTTTAGGCAATTGGAAACTTTTACTTAACCTAGTGTTTTTTTGAAACGCTGGTGGCGTCTTTCTTTCGCGATAGCTGCAGCTCCTTACAAAACTGTTTTGAAATCTAGAATCTGTGCTTTCTAAGCTTTGAAACTCTGGGTCGGTTTCGATATTTGTTTGCTCACTTGTGAAGCCAAGGAGTTGTTGGCAATTGCTGCAATATGACTTTCGAGCTTTCAACTTTACTATTTCCTCTTGCTGTGATCTGATAATTTTGTCTTTTTGTATAAGAGAGACATTTATTTGTTTCTGTTCTCTACTCAATCTGGATTCTAGAAGGACTAGAGAGCGGAGAACTATTGCGAGTTGGTCTTGTCTAAGGCGTCGTTCTTGGGCAGCATCTTTGTCACGTGCCGCGAGCGCTTGACTAGCTTCAACCAGCTGGTGACGTTGCTTTAGAACAGATTCTGACTGTTGTTGTAATGCACTCTTCACAGCGTCCAGCTCCCGTCTCAGCTCCATCGCTTCTGAACTACTGTCCATCTGTAAGAAGAGAAAATGAAAATATTAATTTGATTGTAACGATTAATTATAAATTTAGGCTATGTTGATAGAAATAATTCGTGTAATTGTGTGTGTAATATGATAATTGTTTATTTTTTGATATTGAAAAATAAAAGTTTATAAATCTTGATATTTATGAAAACATTGTTGAAATATATAATGAGCAAGAATATCCAACGACATGACGTTAAAATATAGATATAGTATTTCAATACAGGCCTTTAGAATAATGGCCAAATGTCAAGATCGAGACTTGCACGTTTTTACAAAAATGACTATTTAATAAATTACACGACTAAATTGACAGCGAGGTCAAATATAGCGAAACATAATAGAGTATGCATTTCGCTTCTTTCTTAATTGTATACGAAAATCCCTATAGAGATGCTAACAATAAAAAATAAGTTGTTTACATAACAAATATTTTTTTTACGTATGTAGCTAGATGATCAACGTATGGTTTAATTGGTAAGGATGTGTCGATAGTAAAAAAGAGGAGGCGGGTTTGAATCTTTATACGTTGGTAAATTCCTTTTTTAAAAAGTTTAATTTTATTAATTTACTACTAACGAAACTCAAGGTCACCACGGTATATTATGTCAAATCAGGAAACAATAAAAATATAATTATCTAAATCATTAATTATATAAATTATTCAATTTTATAAATTCATATAATTTATTAGTTAATTAATTTAATATATGAATTCTATAAAACACTTAAATAATTCAAGTCAGATTTGAACTGACAACCATTGCGTTCAATCAAAACTAGCCTAACTGCGTCTCATTGACTACATTTATAGTACTTAGTAGCAAATTATCTGATTTTGAATTTTAATTAACAACTTTTTATTATAATAACCCAAAATATTAAGAAAATAAAAAGGGTAATCTATGAACAGAATGCATTTTTTGTTATAGATGTTAAAGCGATTCGCTTTGACGTCTCAATCGAACAAAGTCCGCATCGAATTCGATAAGGAGGTCAACGGTATCAGGAAACTGTTATCGAAAGCGGAATAAGCATTTATTTTATGAAATGCTTGAGATTTATTCGGTGTACCTACATGTGTAAATATGTTTAATTATATTAGTATCAAGTTTTAAGCATATTTGGATATAGTTAAAATAAGGTTTTATATGATTAGTGATAATACTAAAAATAAATTTTTGAAACTAGCTTTCTAAGTTTATTGAGTTATTTTTTAATCATTTTTATTAATGATTTTACATTTTTAAATAAAGATAAAACAAATTTGTAAAAGTTGTTGATTAAATATTTGTAAGATAATAAAAATGTTGTCTAATTGACCACTCCATATAATTATATAAGGTTTAATTTGCAAACTTAGTGTTTTTAAATGTATTTTTAAAATATTTTTCATCTTTAAGTGTGGAACAACACTTTAAAAATGTGTTTTACAAACGTCATTAATAACCAAATTAAACGAAAACGTCATTAGTAACTTAACTTTTGGATGCGATGAGCTAAAGATCGAGCTTCCTATTGGAGCGGTAATTTTCCTAGCTCTAATATATAAAGCGCGGCGTTGAGTTACGCCACTCAGCACCCAATGTCTGTCTGTCCTGCGAATGTGACGCTATGCAGTACAGTGCAGATTTAAAGTTCAAACAAAATTATAGGCAAGTTTGCTTGGCTTGTGTTTAAGTAAAAAAAATATATTTAAAATCGCTATAAAAATATAAAAATCTTACATCATCACGAATTATGGTAGTTATTACAGTCCAGCAAAAAGCAAAAAAAATAATAATTGCACCATTTTGTATGTACCTATTTGTAAATAGTATTGAAATGAATGATTTGTTCTTAGTTTTAGTAATCGAAAGAAATTTATTAATCCTACTTCTAATTTAATAATCCTCTTGTCGTCACTTGTTTTAATCAGTATTAACGATAACACTTAAAATTTTGAATAGCAACTTATGAAAGTGAATATGTTTTTATTATAAATTAGATTAATTTTAAATTATATTATACAGTAATATTTATTTAATTTCATCCTTTATCTAGTTTAGTCCAACAATCTATTCGTAACACTACCCGAATTCGAAAGATTGCGCGTAGTGGCGGAACTCAACGCCGCAAAATGCAACTATTTAATTCCATTTATGTACCTTAAGTTCACCAGTTCAAAGTTCAATTTTTATAAATAAAAAAGATTTTTTGTAATAACATCTTGTACTACTTACTACACTACAAGTATTAATATGAACTTTTAATTAATATATAGATACTTTACATTAAGAATAATCGTTTTATTAAGAATTACTGATTTTTGTGTAAAATTCAGATGTTTCTAACGAAATTACACCACTAAAAAAGAAAAATTATTTAGATTTATAATATGTCTATATTATAAAAAAAAAACAAAACTAACCTTATATAGAACCAAACAATTAAGAATTTTTCCCATAAATTTCACTTTGAACTATAAACATAACACTTTGATACTGAAACAATATGTAAACACTACGACAATTATAAAGAAATATAAAACGAACTTTGTACTGTAGTATTGATATTATTGTATTTTTGTAAAACGCAAGTTGTTTTGACACCTAAGGTGTATTCTGTTTACTGCAGAATGCTGCAGTTTCTTAACAATATAGCAGTGATTGTAAACAAACATTGCATAAAGTATTGACGAAAATATCAAAGAGAAAATACGACTCTATGCCATTCGGCGAAGGCACAAGCGTGTGCGAGAGGTTGTGGGTTCGATTTCCACTCGAGGAAATGGTATATTTAACAATATTTTTATTTCTTCGCTCCGGTGTCCAAGCAAAGTGGAGCGTGGAGTCCCGCCAAATTACGGCGGGAAGTATGAAGCTATGTCTTAATAAAAAACAAAATAAAATATATTATGTACAAACGTCCATGTATATATGGATTTGATATGTAAATATAAAGATGTATCGATAATGTTTTCTCATATCAAAGGCTTTTGTTCGCATGTTAACACTCGCCCACGTCGGGAAATTCATAAAAATGAAAGTAGTCCCACCATATTAGGTGTGCCACTGCTTCTATATAATTGCGAGATGAAGATGAACTTTCCCTACAAAATAGGGTTATAATTATAGAAAAATATACAAAATTTCAGTACAAAATTGCACTGGTTTTACATTACAAATAAGGCTAACTGGTTCACTCCGTAGCATGTATTGCATATATGTTCAATTAAAAAAATATAAAAAATATTCTGTGTTACCTCGTTATTACGGCGTTTTTCTTTAATTAAGCGTTGTAAAGTTTAAAAAAAATTAAAATGGTTATGCGGCGCAATAAGCCTTTTGATTTCCAATTTGTATTGTTATTTTTTATACATTTTATACGCTGCGAAACATGTTTTTTTAAAATTAAAAAATAGTTGAAAATTATGTGAGAAAATATCGACATAGTACTGTAACTATATTGGCAAAGTTCAAAAGTCTACAAGAGGCTAACTTATAATTTCTTAAAAATTCCGCTAACAGCCTGGTAAATTACCAGGAAAGACAAAATAGTTCTAAAACAACTATGAGTATAGTTCAATAGGTACGGAAACTGGGGAAATGGACTGTTTTAATACTAGATCCCCTTGCCTACACTGATTTATGTCCATAAAAGCGGGATACAGCGTGAAAGTAAAAAAAAACTAGGTACTCAATAAAAACATATTTTTAATACAAAAAGCATACTTTTCCTATGTTTTGCTTTCTTCCTAGCATAAAATTTAAATATGTTACAGTACCATACCATATAACTAATAGTGCACAGCTGGTTTATTGCTGCGGAACTTTCTTTTCTTATCTTAAGCTTGAATATTCATCAAGCGTCGCTATAACGTGCGTTGCGTGTCGGACACTTATAAGGTTTTTTTTTTACGTCAATTAATATAAACTGTTGTAAGAGTTCGACGAGGCCAGTCGTGGCGCAGGGGCGCAAAGTGTGACTGTGACTTAAATTGACTGGTTGTGGGTTCAATCCCCACTCGAGGAGATGAAATATTTACTTAAATTTATATTTCCATTTCTTCGCTCTGGTATCGAGGCTAAACGCGGCGTTGAGTTCTGCCATTCAACACGCAATGCCTCCAGAATACGGCGGAAAGTGGGGAACGGGGTGTTTTAACACTAGGTTCCTTCTGGCTGCCCTGCTTTGTGCAGGATACAGCGTGAAGCTGATTTATTTATTTTATTTATTTGTTGTAAGAATATTAAAGTTTTATAATTATTATTATTATTAAGATACGAAGTAATTTATATAATATTAGATTTTTTTCATTAATTTTATGAAAATAAAAGAAATAGATTATAACACATTTTAAATATTTAACATCAGACATTTTGGTTGACGACAATCGCCTTTATAAATACTGTCGTATATGCATGGGATTTATGTTATTTTTCATGGAATAATACGGTTCGGTCGCACGTTCGAATACAGTACAAAAATTTTATCATATTTTCAGTTTAGACTACGACTTCCTATTATCATCACATTGAAAATTAATAAATTATTAAAAACTTATCTATTTTTTAGAATTTAGGAGAAATATATAAATAGAACAGATTATAAAAACAATGTTTTATTTAAATCTATAATAAATAATCTATAATCTCAGCTTGTATTATTAATTCTAGATAACAAAGCTCTTAAACAATACTACCTTTTATTTTTCAAGGAAAGTACGCACGTTCTGGCCCAGTGAGCCCCCTCATAGGTACCTGTACCTACACTACATATAAAACTACCGCCTCGACGGTTCGCAAGGTATACAAGTAAGAACAAACCTTCAGAGAGTATACCGACCACCACTCGGTCACCACTATCGTGTTTACACCGCAGAGCACGTGATTATAGTTTTATTACAGCCTTTTATTACGGAAATGGTTGGTTTACTGAATCTTTTTTTTTAGAATTAAAAAAATTAATTTAGGTCTGTCTTGGTGAAGTAGTAAAGTCTAAACGCAACAAGTTGTGGGTTCGATTCTCACTCAAGGAAATAAATATTGAATATTTTCATTTCTTCGCTCTGGTATCGCGGTTCACCTCGCGGCGCTTGGCGCTGAGTTCCGCCACTCCACACGCCTCCAGAATTCAGTAGAATATGGCGACGTAAAAAACTAATAGAACATAAATTTAATTTTTTTTTCTGTCTGTTTATACATAATAGATGCTTAGAAGTCTCCTCAACACAATCAGATTACGATTATTCTATGTCACGCCCCGACGCACGTGTCAAATCGGTGACATTACTGAAGCCCCACTACTCCACTAATTCCAGATTTACTACATAACTTGTCAGATTGTTTCGGATGGTGGAAAACATGTGAGAGACCAATGTCGAATGATTTTAAGACTATTAACGTATTTAGTTTGATTTTAAGTATTCTATATGTAAAATAATAGTAAGCATAAATAAATTGAGGCCGTCGGTGCGCAGGAGTATAAATGTGCGATTGCAAATGTGACGGTAGTGTTCGATTCCCACTTGAGTGAATAAAATACTTAATATTTTTATTTCCTTATTTTGTTAGCACAGCGCGGCGTTGAGTACCTTTAGGTACGATGGTAAGTATGATGGCGCAGGGGCACAAACGTGTGACTGTAACGCGACAGTTGTGTGTTGCGGGTTCGATTCGTACTCGGGGAATGAATTGTTATTTGATAATATTTTCATTTCCTTGATCTGATACCAAGGCAAAAAGCGTGGTTGACTTCTGCCACTCACACGATGCCTCTAAAAATCGGCGGAAAGTGGGAGAGTGTCTCAACATTAGGTTCCTTCTGCCTACTCTAATGTATGCGTGTAGCTGAAAAAAAAAACTACTCTTAACAATAATTTTGTATATTCTAGAGAGCTACAAAACGTAAGTTTATATATGTGTGTAATTATTCTGAAATTTTCTTATAGTGTACGTAATTATTCTGAAATACATAAAATAAAATAAAATAAAATAAAAAATACTTTTATCTTAAAGATCAAGTCAGCTTTCTCACTTTGATTTTATTAAGATCATACAGTTTCATTCGTTCCAAAACTTCACTTTTTATTGGCAAACCATAAAAAAATGCGTAAAACGAGTGGCTAGCGGCCACCTTTTGCTGAGATACAAGTGGAGTGACGTCACAAAGTATATATTTCCAATCGACATGGGTGGCCGGTAGTTTCATTTATACTTGATTACGACCACTCCCAACTTTCACAGGTAGAGGTTAAGTAATGGCCCATAACTGTCTTCATACTGATGAATGTTAATATGTCATTGAAACGTCTGCTTGTATTATAAATATTTTCTGAATTAATATTAATTATAATTATTTAATAACAAAAAATAAAATATTAATTAAATAAAAAAAAGGAATCGCCCAACGTGGGGCTCGAACCCACGACCCTGAGATTAAGAGTCTCATGCTCTACCGACTGAGCTAGCCGGGCTGTTGTAGGTGTGTCGAAATAACGTTACAGATTCCGAACTAAAGTAAAATAAGATATATACGCTTTATCGCGTATTTAGTTGTTAGGCAGTCTATTTTTGTGTACATAAATTTACTTTTGAAATATGTAGATTGTTTTATTACATTGTTGAATATGTAATAAATGCTAAATTAATATATTTTGTGGATTTATTATAACAGAATTAATTCAACGATAATTTATGTAGAGTTTTGTTTTGTCTTAGCTATGAATTAACTAAAATATCGGTCATGTGTGAGTCAGACACGTCCACCGAGGGTTTCCTACCAACTTTTTGATTAGATCAACTTCAAAATCTAATTGATTTAAGTCTTATTACTTCTAATGGCACAATAAGAATTTCATAGCAAAACAAACCGAACACTGTATGTAGGTTAGGCATACCATATCCCACAACACCCGTACATACATATACCATGGCATTTAGAAGAAGCATGCGCGTGCGCCCCTTTTTATGTTCCTTATTCGAACCGGTTGGGAGTTGCGAAAGCTTTCAAGGTTGAAAGCTTTCTTCTAACATAAGAATGCGTCCGCACATCTAACACGAGGAGAGGCAGGTAGCATCTAAACCTCGTATACGTTTACTGTACCAACTTTCCTTGTAAATATTTCTTATTAAGTACAAGTTGACATTGAACTGCAATATTCCTTGACTTTAGATTTCTTAAAATCAGTAATGTTTTTGCTATATTTCATCTGAGTAATAACAACATTACTCAGATGAAATATAACAACATTTTTGAAGAACTTCAAATATAACGTAATAAAATCATTGTAACCAGTCGTGGTGCAGGAGCACAGGCGTGTGTCAACGTGTAAGCGAAAGGTTGTGGGTTCCTTTCCTACTCGAGGAAATTAAATATAAAAAAAAAATTCTCAATATCTCCAGAATTCGATTGAGAGTCGGAGCGGAGTGCACAAAGACTAGGTTCCCTCTGCCTCCCCTGCTACATGCGGGATATAGCGTGAAGCTGTTTTCATTATAAAAATATCGTATAGGAAGTGAAATCACATTACTATGTAAAATGTGGACTGTCGAAGGTAATATGAAGGTAACGCGTGCCCGTGACCGCTAATGGGAATGAATCATATATTATTTGGCAATGAACGTTTGGTCAAATGTTCCGGATTGCATTGCATATTTTGTTATGAGTATAGTAGTCGTATGGGCGGCGAAATGATTAGGCTTTTGTTGCACGTTATAGGGGGTTCAAAACGACGAAAAAAGCACACGGTGTACAGTATGGTTAGCTTTCTGTTTATTTAGCAAAATATAAAGAAATAAAAAGATATAAAAAATATATAATAGCATAGACAATTATCTATAAATAGTTATAGCTTCACCGTAATCGTAGTAGGCCGGAGAAAGTAGTGTTAAGACACTTCATATCCATTTCCCTGACTAGGGATTAAACCCACGACGATTTGGAACAAATTACAGTCAAACGCCGTTCCACTGCGTCACGTTGGTACAATCAAATATAAACAAAATATTTTTTAAATCAAAACTAAATCAGCTTCACGCTGTATCCCGCACACAGCTGGGTAGGCAGAGGGAACCTAG
>DWAO01003420.1:0-14247 GCA_018230605.1 Heliconius congener | reverse complement strand
CCTCTCAGTGTGTCTCTAAGCTATAGCGATTTTGTCACCACATTCCCAAATTAAACAACAAATGGTTTAGTAAATAATCAATATACCTATCTCTAACTCTAACTAGGTACTAGATATCCCATACGTAATGTAGGTCACTCACAACAGGTGTATGAAGTCACGTAAGTTTGTCCACCTATTTCCGTTAGTGCTAGTATTTTAACTACTTTAACCGCTTCCTTTATACCTCGCACTGAAGTGGATTGTTCTTTGAACTGGTTAAAATTATGTCCTTAACATTTAAAGTTAAACTTAAAACTTTTCCGATTATTCTACTTTTTATATGCTTTTAATATAGCTTTGTCAATTATGAAATACCACACACACGCAAATACTCATGCACAACTACACATACAGCCATAAAAGCGATATCTATATAAAGTACTATTATATGTAAAAAAACTAAAGTATAATGTGAGCTAACGTGATGGTTGGTTACCAGAACGAGACAATGAAATATTTTCATATTAAATACTTTACTCCCCGAGTGGGAATCGAAGACAACCGGCGCTTTTACAGTCACTCGCTTGCTCCTCTGCACCACCTCATCATCTGCGCGACCTCATATTTATTTATGCTAAAATAATAAAAATATTAACATATCTCCTCTTTCCTTTGTACCTTTTCGCTGTTCTTTTTTTATGAAGTTTTTAACAATTAAAGTTTTTATTATGAAGTGAAACACTCGGGATGACAAATTGCGTTTTACAAGTTCTCCGAAGGCCGTGAATGCAAGTTGGCTTTTTATTTTCAACTGTCGTCGGCAGTCGGTCAATTTGCTCGTACCATTCCACCTTGTTTTCCGTACAGTAACCTTTCTATATTATTAGGTATTTGTGGCAAAAAAACTAGTAAATTCACTGGTTTATTGGGCCTGGTGTGGCACAGTTGATATGTCTAAGAACGTATTTTACGGTGCGGTGTGTGTATTATATGGTGAAATAAAGTAAGATGAGATACATATTTAAAATATATAATATAAATCCATACTTTTGTATTCTATTCGGATTTAATCTGACAACCATTACATTTACTTATACATACATTTTCATATAAAACATATGTATATATAAATATAACGGAATAAAAAACGAATATAGCAGCCATAACGTATGTTAATAGTGTCACGCTTTTCACGTTTCAATGAAAAGTATTCAACGAAATCCCCACGATCAGGGTGTATTAAAGAATTTACATTTCAATCTATGGGTAGATCGTAAATAATTGAACGGCGAAATGGTAATGCCCAATAATCGACAAACAGTCGTAAGATCGCAATATCGCTCTCCTAAGCCTTGAGCCAGTTCTTTATGAACTGGATTTCGGGAATATTGGATGCGAAAATCTAAAAATAAAACAATGCTTAACTTGTCTTTTTGGCTAATGACAGTTGAAATTATCTTATTATACTTCGTTTCTACTACCAGCTTTGCCCGTTTGGTCAATAGACTATCGAAAACTTTTTTTTTTTGTTTGTAGTATTAATTATAGACGAGATTATTCATTATAGAGTCCGTAATGATTTCATCTATGTATATTTTTGTGTAGTTTTAATATGACTAAAAGGATGCAACTATAAGAAAATTTCCTAATATGGCATACGAACATTCTTTCATGTGCTCGCCTACCACCAACCACTTCTATCTATCCCAAAAAAATTTTAAATCAAAATACTAAAGTAACTTTCTTGAAATATTTTATGAAAATTAAGGCAGTCTTATATAAAAATTTAAAGAAGCCACATAAGCCACTTTTATACTTCAACATGGGATAAGAATTTCCGCCTATTTGCTTACATTTTTAAGTGTAAAGGAATAGACGAATGCTTTTTGGCTACTTGCCAGAGGCTTGCAATACTTAGTATTTAGAGCCAATTTCCAGAAAGACCGACTTCAGCCATGTTTTTAACTTTAATATGACTTGAGTAAAAAATTACACGCCTTAAGGTTGCAAATGTATTGAATATTCTTTATAAAAATATTATAATTATTTAAAAGGTAAACATTTTATTTGAAACGTTGTTTATCAACTTTAAGTATTTAATTTTTGTTTATCTATTACACTTCCTTTTAATATATGAATTTAATATGACTAATATATGTTTGCTTTTTTTTTCAGGTAAGTAGCTGATGCATATCACATAAAGAAAATCTGAGCAAAACTCCCAAGATGTATACGGTAATATTATTGTTTTAAACATCTAGTCTATACAAATATTGTTGGAAGTACTTTTCAAATGTGACTTCTTTCTTTTGAGAAAATTCTGAAATAAAAGCCTAATACATTATTCTGTTAAAGCAACTTCCACTCTATATCAAAATGATTAGTATAATACAAAATCTTACCATCTTTTACTTTTCTAACAAGATATGTTAAAAAACGATTTTACTTATATTTCAAAGCGCTTTTCTCGATAGTCGAAAAATTCAATATGTTAAAGACAGGCTAAGTAGAAAGGGTCTCTGCTCTGACGCCAGTGTGGAAGGCGATGTGGCACAAGCCACAAGCTATATAAAAATCGAATTTTAAAAGTTCATACAAATAAACTTATTAGATAATGATGGCAATATTTTGTTATATATATATACATGTGTTCATATTAATCATTTAGCCATATGATATTAAATTTATTCATTTAAATAATACATTTTATAAATTGTAATTTTTGTTCGTTTCGTTCACGACCTCGTCGTACCTACGTATTTTATATATGATAATCGATCCCACGACTTCCGGTCTACCAGACAATACGAGTAACGTGATGTGACTTAAATAAATTGCTACAATGTCGCTATGGCTACGTAAAATAATGTATTATATACTTGAAAAATATTTTTTTTATTGTGGACAGTCCGTTTATCAAACAAGGCTATAAAACATCACGCTAATCGATTCCCGATTCGATGATGGATCGAAACACATTTCTTCTTACATATTTCCTAGTGTTTTTCCATTTAAAAACGGAGCGAAACCGCAAATAAAAAATAGCATTGTGTTTATCGATATTATTCAAAAAGTGATTTTTATTGTGATATAAAAAGAAAACAAAAATACCTATTTTATTATCTTAGTTGACGATCAAATATAATCTTATATCTTGCACCGCAGGTTACAATTTGAGTAGACGCAAAATTAATGTCCCAACCGATAATGCGACGCTGAATCTTTTTATCCTTTGTATTCACGGACTAAGGTAGTTTATTTACGGCCAAGAAGCTTTAACCAACTTCCAATCGCGATAATATAAGATATTTATGAAGTTCTATTTTTACGCATTTGTATTTTTTTCTGTTACTTCGACCATTGAGTGACAAAATATTTTGTTTTACGACCTAATTTTTATCGTAGAACAGTGACTTTGCGCTTAATCCCGTATATCGGAGTGTAGGCAGAAAGAAGCTAGTGTTAAGTCACTACGTTCCCCACTTTTTGCCTAATTCTGGAGGCAGTGCGTATTGAGTGGCCGAACTCAACGCCCCGCTTTGCCTCGACACCAGAGCGAAGAACTGGATATATAAATTTAAGTAAATAGTTCATCTCCTCGAGTGGGGATCGAACCATCCAGTCGGTTTTACAGTCATACTTTGTGCCTCATATTTTACTCATATTTTTATATATGTTATGTTAAAAATTTACTACATCAGAGCGTTCTCCATTACCTAAATTAAACTAGTAAAACCATTACAACTAATTATAATAAATTAATTGCATAGATAACTCCATTACGATAAGAAAAGTATTACCTACAACCATGACCTACGAACAGACTTAAACATCTTTACTCCAAAACATGTATATAAATCATAAATGATAATTCATATACGATATACTAAAATAAACATATCCCGTATCAGGTCATTACAACTTCCCCTACCAAAGAAATTGATTGTCTCCAAATCCATATTCGAGACGTAATTACGCAATCAAAGCACGCTCTTACTGTCTTCGTTACAATACTAGCTGGTAACTCGTTCTCATAAGGCTTATATTGGTTTGATAGTGCTAAGATGAGGTTGCACCGAGGTCAGTAGATTCTGTAGTCCGCTGGGAGGCGTGACCCGATGTTTACGATTACAAACATGTAAATGTAATGAAACGCTTTGTTCTACATCCGTTTATTCGTGGGTGGTAAATAGGGTTGCCATGTGTGGTTACATGTTAAGTGAATTGGAGATTTTATATCAATTTTATATACAATTAGCTTTTATCTAGTAATGTCTCATAAATAAGTGTTGCGTGTGACACGTGATTGATTCTTGGTGTTCGATGTATCGAAAGTATAATAGGTTACATACGAAAGGACTAACGTTATGTAATATATCCTTTATCGATAAATTGACTATCCAAAGTAAAAAGAATAGTTCAATTCAAAAGTAGTTCGTGAGTTCATTCCACTTTATTTTTGTTAATAATATACTTATTTTTGCAAAGAAAAAAAAACCTTAGGTTAAGACAATCCGTAGATCTCCTCTGTTTTTATCTTGTTACTGTTCTAATAACGGTTTTTTGGCATAAATATATTTTTAAAAAAACACAAAAACCACTTCACATAATATATATATTTGCATATTCCTTTCTACATACATTTACAGATAATCAAAATTTAAAGCAAACAAAAGAGCATTTGTCCAAAACGGCATGTGTTCTTCACATTATATAACAGCTTTTACAATACACTATTACAATATCTATAATCGTTCATTATAATGCACCCAAGTTCCAATTTAATTCAACGGCTGAACTTAATTCCTCAGTCCCCTGCATGTCTGACACGCGTCATGGCTACGGCTAGGGTGACCGTAACCAATTTACCTATACATAGTGTTCTCCCTCCAACATCAATCAAATCAACGGGTGCAAAAGGGAGGGTAGATTACGGAATGAATAGAGTAATCCTTTCGTTTGTTAGCCAAAGGGGAATGTCTGTATTTATGTCCAGGGGAAATTAATGGGGACACTGTGTTGGAGTGTCATTTTATATATTTTTTTTAATAAGAAGAATTTATGCGTTGGCCCGCAATTTATATTAACAATGTGGTGCAGAGATAAAATATAGGTATGCGTTTAATTAATATGTAATATTTGTTGTCTCTAGTTACTTAAAATTATATTACGTTAACAGTAAAATAATAAGTAACTATTAATTCACTAATAAATGTATTTTAGAAGTTTCATTACAATGAATGAGTCACTTATTTCTAAACTAAACAGTTCAATTTGGGTGAGATTTCGCGACAACACGCGTATTTCTTGATGGCTGACTAAGCAGAAACGCTACATAAAACGGAACGTTAACAAAAGACTAACTTATCCGACAAATCGCGCATTACGCGCAACGAAACGCACAATAACGTCAAAAATGGCGCTAAAAATTACAGCTTTACATTGAAAATGGCGTCATTTGTAGGAATTACACAATTTCTCGTGTTTACTTGTAACCCTATTAATTTAATGAAGTTAATTAATATTCACCTAGTAATCAAACTCTAGGTGAGTGTGGTTTTTTCGATTTTATATTAACATGTGCTATAAATTTGATATAAATAAAAAAAATCCAATAGACTTTTAAAACCAATGTTATTAAAAATTATAATAATAATAAAATCAAATAAATAATGTTTTTTTTTCAACTAAAGAATGTTTTTTTCAAGTTTCTTTATTGTAAATTTTTAGATACTGAAAAGAAAGTAACATTAGGTAAAAAATAATATTGTAATATTGTTAGACAGATAAAAAAGGTCAAAATATTTGGCACTCATTATATATATAGGTATATAGTCAAATCAATATAACTTAAAACAAGTTGTAAACCTGTTATTAAATAAACTCCATAATAAAATCATCAGACACTGCAATTAAAACGCGTAATTACTACTTTGTAACGACAAAATATAATTAACTTAATTTAAACAATTTGTTAAATTATGAGATACTCGGGCAGTGCAGTGAAATGTCATATTTTTAATTATGAAAGAAAAGTGATCTATTATATATTTACAGCGTAGAAAGTGGTCACTAAGCAAGTCTATTTCCTTCATTTTGTCACTAAACTAATTACTAATTTTATTGATTTTCATTTCCCTGCTCTTGTAGAGAATTTTTCAAAACATTGGCGAAAATTGTAAACCTACTGTTTTAACAATACGTCCCCCTCTGACTACCCTGCAATCCTAATATAAATAATTTGTAGACCTAACCTGTTTCCTAAGTTCAACGGTGTTCGGTAGATACTTCTATGTCACACGTGTTCAATCTATTTTATAATATATAATGTTGGTTTGTCCGTCCATTTGGGAATATCGATTGAAACTCTATAGTTGGGTGTGACAGACTGTTTGTACATATATAAGGGAAGTAGGGTAGGGGCGAAAAATCGAATAAGCATATTTGCACAACTAACATTGAAACTTTTGTTTTGCTTCGTTTACTATACTATATTCTATATATAAGTAGATTGTATGTAACGTGGTTTGAAAATTTTACTCTTTACTATTTATTATTTTGCTGATTAATATATTTTTTATTTCTACATATTGTTAAAGCTGTATATTATATGCTTTCTTGGTACGTTTAAGATATAAAAGAATTAAATTAAATTTACTGTAATTAGTAAATTTACCATTTCATCTAGACAAAAAACGGACAAGCGCGAGTCAGGCTCTCCCACCAAGGGTTTCGTTCAAAAATTGGAGGTCTCGAGCTTTTTCTGAAATTCAAGCTTATCTTAGCCAGCCACTTTCATCTGATACGTCACTAAAAATAGCGGCTTTAATACAATTTTATTAAGACTAATATTTTTGAGGCTGATATTTTTTAGGGTTTTACTATAAATTAGTTATCAGTTTTTTTTGAACACATACTACCTGTACCAAATTTCATAATTCTAGGTCACCTACACTACTACATCCAAAATTTAACTTATCCTAAATTTAAAATATAGAGACATGAGAAAAAAGACACCATTTAAATTATATAACACAAATAAATCAAATTATTGAATAATTTCATATATATTTATATATTATCTGTGCAAAGCTACTAACACACAAAAACTATACAATATACTGAGAATTACTTGTAATTGTGGCCATTTTTCAAATATAATAGTCCCCAGGGCTTAGCGAAGCTAATTTCTGTGTAAAAGCGATACACATGAGATGAAGTGGCAACATTAATAAAATTTATGTGCACGTACACACACTGTATCAACGTGATGGAGGGTTGCTTTGTTGTTGAACAAGGATAGATATACCGTAGGTGTATGAACAGATGCTACATCTGACTCTTTCTAAAGTTGCTACAAGTAAAATGTCCAAATTGAACAAGAAATCGTATTGTTAACTTTAGATCACGTTTGATATTATATTATAAAGTTCATCGCAACTGTGCTGTGCAGGCAAATGCAGACATTTATAAACAACTGGCTTTTCTGTTGCGTTTTCGCTCTTGTTGACTGTTGGTTGTGCTAAAGTTTTAAATTAATCTATCAGAGCAATAAAAAGTTACGTACAAAATCTTTTACTCCCCCTTTTCACCGTCGAAGTGGTTAAATTTTAAGAAATAAATATCACATTTCTATCTTCAGGTGTTTAGGCTATTTTATGTACATAATATATAGATAAAATATATCCAAATTCTATACACGAATCACAGAACAGATGAAACCATTTCACTACCCTCAAAAAATCGAAATACCGAAACCAGCTTACCAACAAAAAAAATCAAACAATACCATCAAAAAGCCCCATAAAATAATAAAAAAAAGGAACGGCCCATTGTTGATATGATACGTCATCGGGATTCGAACTGCACACCACATAGCAACTGTTACAATATAACAGTAATAATAACAGTGAAAGCGTGCCTTATATAAGTATAATAATGATTTTATATAACTAGGGGGCCACCAGCTGCCCTCTGCATCTGCCGAACGGTTTAAACTGGATGTGCGTATATGTAGGTACCTACTGCTTTTTGCAACGCGTGTCATGTAAATGATTTGACAATTACACTCTTATAAACTTCTGTTATCTGTTAGTCTTTGTTTGTTTTGTGAAAAAAATGCGTTTTTGACTTGAATGATCAATTGAGTATATGCTTTAATTTTCATTTTTTTTTATCAATTTATCAAGTAAACGCGATGGTTTAGTTGGACATATCCTCATGAAGTGTGTGTAAGTTTAAATTTCGGATTTCAATTAAAAGTAATCTTTTGTCTATTTTGAAAATAAGTAGATAGTAAATTTAAATAGATATAGATTTATTTATTTAAATAGATATAGATTTATTTAATAATAACTCCTGACTTTTATTTTCATTATAAATTGATAAAAATCTTATAGGTCATAATATCGAATCCATTATTCAATACTGTAATGATTAGGTTTGGTAAATAATATTTTTAGTTACAAATTTAAAAAATCTGCGTACAGAGAGTAAAAATGCACCAACGATGTGCAACACAACTGTATTTTATAAAAATATTGTATTGTGTTCCTGTATCAAATACTGATATAATAGTTAAAACTCACTCAATTACAAAAATATATACTAATTTGGTAAAAAAGTCTTATTTAACTATACATATACATATTTAACTGGGTAACCGCGATAACTGAAAGCCATACTACTTTTGCAGTAGTTATTATATGAAAACTCCACGTTGCGTTGGTTTTGTTTTTACTTGTTGATCGTTCAGCTGTTGATGGATGATACGAAATGATTGATGGAACGTTCGAGACTAATATATATTGAAAGGCGAATTTCTTTGTTATATGAAAGTAGAATTGATTTTACAACGTGTCTGTTATCTATATTTATCTATAAGAGCTTTTAATTTTAACGTGACAGTTTCAAAGTTTAAAGTAGCTGTTTTTTTATATATCTTTTCTATTATTAAGACATTTCGTTTCCCACTTTCCGCCTGATTTTCGGGACATTGCGTGTTGAGTGGTCGAACTTGGTTACCCCAAGTGGAAATCGAACCCACAGCCGTCGCATTCACAATCAACCGCTGTGAAGATGTCTTTAAAATCATTGTACCTAAATAGGTAGTATTATATCACCTCAGATCATTTATCGCAATATGGACAAAAATAGCTTCATACAATGGTTGTACGTTCAAATTTCAGGGGAACATTTTAGATTTTAAATATAAATGTTTTATCAAAAAAATAGAGTATTCTTTTATATAAACCTACACAACGCATAATGAGACGAACGGGAACGGGAGAACGACCTGACAAGTTACTACATCGTAAAGTGCAGGGGAAAAACCGTATTTGTGTAATTAATTGTGATGACCCCTTAACTTAGAGCTTACGTCTTAGTAAATAAATAAATATGTGAAATTCATTAATTTTTGAAAATAAGAATTTGTTTATATAAAATATTTTTAGGGCTACACAAACTTTATGTAAGTCTATATATGTAAGTATTGTATAAAAATCTTACGTTTTGATAGGGTTTCGAAACTTATCACGCAATGCCTTTAATTCGGCGGAAAGTAGGGAAGAGATGTAACTTAATGAGAATATCTTAATACTGGGCTTCCAGGTTCCCTCTGTCTATCCTGTTATGTGCATTGTGCAGGCGTGAAGCTAAAATAAAATCTCTTCCGTTACTTACCGTTACCGATCGACAATGCACATACAAAACTCCTACACTTAGAAAGTTGAAATTTGTAATGTATGTTAGGGAAGAGCACTTCAGAAAAATTCCCGAAATTTCTACGCTAATAAAAAACAAAATATTCCATTTTTTATCTTAAGTCTACGCAACCAATTGCGGGCGGCGACTAAAAACTTTCCTTCTGAGCACATGCCCGAAGCTGAATAATATGAAACTAATAGTCCAAAACCATTTATATTTCTATATTTCTTCAGTAAAATATGATTCGTAAAAAGAAC
The DNA here is from genome assembly GCA_018230605.1 of Heliconius congener. Taxonomy (NCBI): domain Eukaryota; kingdom Metazoa; phylum Arthropoda; class Insecta; order Lepidoptera; family Nymphalidae; genus Heliconius; species Heliconius congener. Next base: position 4,300 of record DWAO01003420.1, on the reverse strand, counting down.
TAGAAAAAGTAAAATCAACTGTAATCCCTGAGGAGCTTCGACAATCAGCGAGAGCTTTTCATAAAAATTGATTTTTATTCGAATAAGCCGTTGTTATTATTGAATGCAAAAAGTTAATACGATTTGTGTGTGATCTATGGGCCTTTTCTGCTATATTTGTAGAAATTAAATGGTTACAATATTTATTATATTTAAAATGGGAAAATATAACTTTTCTAACATATTTCCATTTGTGTTATAATGTTATCATGTATTGATACACGGTTTTTGTGAACTAATCTAAACAATAACCGAATAGGAGCTATCAGTCGAATTAGTTATGGGTATGTGATAAGAGTAATATAAGAGTGGCATATAATGAATGAAATTTGCAATTTTTTTTTAACATTTCATTCTACATTTGCAATGTTGCCAGTTATATAAAAATACAACCTACGCCTATCAATTCTGTTCAGGTTGTTGCACGTTCCAAATGTATCATTTAAGCACCAATCACTTTGCCAATGTCACTTTGTAAGAATTATACGCGAAGAAAGTTGTATACAATAGAAAATTGAGTATTTAGATGTTCTTTAAGTGAAAAAAGAAATATGACACTAAACGATGCTCAAAAAAGATATTTAATGCTTTAACTGTTCATAACATTACCCGCTTTTTTTCCACGGAATCGAATAAAAAGTGGCAAATATTCGAGTAGCGACAATAAACATCAAAACTCAGCGCAATCAACTCAATTTACCGGCTGGATATCCAATTTAATCAGTTAATGTATCACTCGATTTACTTTTTACGATCTGAAAAGCCACTGTTCTTTAAAGGCCACCCCGAATTTATGCTCCGTATAAAATAGTGCTATAAACTACTGGACAAATGAAATACGACGACGAATTTGTTTATTTTTTTTGGCGTTCAATTTTAGTAGTACTTTGTGTTATGCTGGTGGAAGCGTCAGTGTAATTAGTTAGTGAAAATTGCCTTTCCTTTTATGCTTCAGCACTTGAAGCTTGGGTAATATTATTAGTATGTAGGTAGTGTAGAGTATGTATGATCGATCAATTACTATAAAACAACTGCTGTTCTCTACTACTTTATTTTGTCCCCTCAGTTTTTTTTAAATGACGTAAACATAACTTTTAAATTAAAACTTTTTTTAATTATGCAAAACGCTGCTAGCTACTCAACTTAACATTGCATGTTGCGTGTTGCGAAACCCAACGCCGCCTTTCATCTTGTTAGCAAAGCAAAGTAAATAAAAATACTTCATTCCATAGTCGGAAATGAAATCCTCAACTGTCGCGTATACATTCAGACGCTGTGCCGCTATGCTACAACGGCCTCAATACACATATAAGATTAATTCAAATATCAAATATTTTCGTTCATCTCATCTACCGCATAGGGACTACCAATAATACTGTATAAGCAAAGTAAACTCAAGAGGAAATTCTTAATCCCTTAACGTTTTATTGGCTTTCGTCCTAAAAGTTCTCTCAATGAATGCCTTGCGACAATCCGATTTTGGGTTAGCCCTAGATTGCTACCCATTGTCTTTCATTGCAGCCTTGACCCCCAATGTATTTACGTTTTATACTTTTAAATATGACGAACATATATTTTTTTATTTGAAACTCGAAAATTATACAATAAACCAGTGATTGACGTGTAAACTCAAAATTAAAACAAAAAATGGTATTGATAAAATGTGAAGAATTTTAAGTTTTAAACGCGGATGTTTAACGCAAGCCTGTTAAAAATAGCACAAAGGGTAATAATATAAATAACTATTTTTATTCCCCAGTTGTTACTATATAAAATGGGTTGTTTAAAAATAATTCAAAATTTTCTTAATTAATTTTTACCTGACCTTTATGACAATACTGACATTGTATTGTGGATTATCCATAACATAATGTCAGTCATATATAAAATATAAATACCATAATCTACCAATTTAGCTAATCTACCAATCTATTGTTATTTAACGGCTAGCATTTGGATTGAGTTCCGACACTTAACAAGGAGTGTCTAGAAAATATGCCAGTGCGTGGAAAACGGAGTGTTCTTACATAAAGTTACCTCTGCCTACCCCCCTGCTATATATAAGATAAAGTTTTTAGAATAACGTAACAAAAGGGTAAAACGAGACCCTATTCAGTATGTCCGTCTGCCTGTCACCAGTCTGTATCTCATGAACTGTAATAGTTAGACAGTCGTAGTGAATTCACAGGTGATATATTTCTGTTGTTGCTATAATAACAAATGCTAAAAAGCTAAATAAAACAATTATTTGTGGAGGCTCCGATACAACAGACATGATTTTTTGCTGTTTTTATATAATGATACAGAACCCTCTCTGCGCAAGTCCGACTCGCATTTTGCCGGTATTTTTCATTTTCGAAGTAATATCTAAAGAATAACGTAAAGCCATACACTACGAAATATAAAACTAAATCTACCGATATAAATTTCAGATTATCTGAAAATATTTACGGTCGGCACACGTCACACGTAAGAATTAATTTCACGTGGATGCTTCCTCTATCGGTTATTGATTTTTATATCTGAACTAAATATCGACACGAGTTATTAGATTTTAGTTTTGCTTCCTATGGTAAAAAATATGTTGGATTTATTATGTTCGATGTGATACATGACAAGTGGATGATGAGATTATATTTAAATTACTTTTATTTTCCTCTCCCACAAGACAAAGTATAGCGTTTAATTTCGCCAAAGTAGACGCAATGTCTCTAATTGTAGCAAAAAACGGCGAACAGAGTGTCTTTAAGATTAAAAAGTATGAAAATTTAAATAATTTTATTTCACGTAGATAATAAATAATTACAAATTATTTACATATGCGTATCACTGTACGAGAACAACAAAGTTATTTCTCATTCGAAGAATAAGGTATTTCCGTCAAAGTAATTTATATTTAACCTAGATGTAAGTGCTATCTATATAATTATCAGTAACTTTATCAAACTGGGTCTAGTGTTTCAGATAGCAAAGTATTAACGGTGCATGTTTGCTTAATTGATTTTTACAATGCAAACACTAAATGGCAGAATCATTATATTAATATAATATTTATATAAAATTGAAATTCCCATATTATTAAAAAAAAAACGACTTTTGTAATAATTCAAAATGAAAAATATTTTATTTACGGAAAATCATTTTTCATCAAACGAAACCGCAGTGAGGCGCCAATAAGGCCATCTTATATAAACATATAAATGGATATTACTTAACTAAGTAGATTTCTAAACGAATTATATAAAGGGTACAGTTGGTCCTATGAATTAATTATGTCTAAGTTTCCTCATATTGCGGAACCTTCGAGCTTTCAAATATAAATTTCAATACGAAACTTGAGTCGTTTTCCAAAGATTATTTTATTATAGACCTTACGTATATAATCTTAAAAGTTACGAATTTATTATACGTATTTAACACAAAATGTAGAACTTTCCAAGTCGAATTTGAATTAATTTTGAATAAAAATTATTGTTTTAACTATTCATAAAGCAACTTATCTATGAATATGGTTTATTTTGAAATATAAAAATAACATTAACTATATTTAGTCACAAAAATATATTGGGAGAAATCCTTATATTTACTGACATGTCTTTTTCATCTTTAAGTGTATAAGGTTAGAAAATCATATTTATCTTGAGGCCACCGTGCGTTTATTATAAAAAGCGAAAAAATCCCCCGAAAAATATTTTTCGATGCACCCAGCATGGGTTCAAAGTGCAGCCATATGTTCACATATGTAGCATATGTAGCAGATGTTGTGTATAGCTTTTTTATTTTATTTTTAACTTTCTGGGGTAGATACTACACTATTATGGTATGGGCACAGACCTGCAGGTCCCTCTGTATTCCCATGCCCATGATAAGGAAAGATAAGAAATTACTTAATTTCCCCGTTATGATAACATAAAACGTGACGAGTGCGTGACGTAAACTTGAGTAGTTCTTTATATGGAAACCTGAAGCTAAAAAAAAACCTTATTATAAAGAGGTCTTAACAATTCAGCATTATAATAATAATATAAATATGATTATTGAACCAACAACAACAACAACTGTATTCAAGGAATTTACAGGTGAAAAATAAATAATTGAGTCAAATAAAATTATTACTTCTTTCTTTAAAAGTGTGACCAGTCGTGGCGAAGCGGCACGTAGTGTGACGGTAAAACCGAGTGATTGTGGGTTCGATCCCCACTTGACGAGATAAAATATTTACTTAAATTTATATTTCCATTTCTTCGCTCTGGTGTCGAGG
>DWAO01003419.1:0-14249 GCA_018230605.1 Heliconius congener | reverse complement strand
ATATATATATATATATATATATATATATATATATATATATATATATATACTTGAATTACAAGTTTTAAAAATGGTTTTTTTATTTGACTTATTAATTATATTTTTGATTGAAAATTAACTTGCAAAAAACACAATAGTGAGCAGAGTTCCTAAAAAATCGGTGTTATTGTTCTCATTCAACAAAATTCAAAGCCACGCCTTGTCTGAGAGAAAGAAATAAAAATAAATGAAACATTTCTCCAAATGAGATCGCACCCACTACCATCGTTTACAATTAAAGGCGATTCCACTGCGTTGTGACAGCCTCTAATAAAATATATTTCGACTTTATAGACTGAGATCTCAAAGCGCTCAGACCTACGTCATTTTAGCGTACTTACTAACTTCCAAGTGGAGACCTTTTAGAGGTAGCGCCAATTAAAGATACACTCACCTACGTTAACGTAGAAACACTCGTATTTAAATATATTTTAAAAGAATAATGTAAAAAATATATATTTATTATTTGCAGATCCTTTATGTGGGCCTTAACTCCTGCCAGACGTCCTAACGGTTGTTTAAAATAAGGGCAAACTACATTATACTAGCACGCCTCAATTTTATATATATTATTTACGAGACTATTTCAAAACCCCTTCTAAACACCCAGTCCAATCAGATGGCTCAATCATCCTCCCAGACAGAAATGTACTTTAAGATGGCGCTGCCTTTGAAAGGACCCACTTTCAAGTTAGTAATCATTAGTCAAAATTTCATCTTTGCAAAAATTACATTGGTCTGGGGGCCCTGAGATCTTGGGCTATTAAGTTATAAAAAAAAACAAAACAAAACAAAATGTTTTATATAATACATTTTTTTTAATAATACATATTTAGAAAAATATAAGATTTTTGTTTTGAACACTCAATTAAGACTAAAATATATAACTAGGTATCGACTATGCGTGTAACGCGCGATTATTTTATTGATGTCTGATGTCACATTTAAAAATTCCTTCATAAGCATCATTATATTTAAAATATTAATCCAAAATTTCGGAACTTGACCCAATGTATCAGATACTTAGTATATTTATATATATTTAAGTAACAGGACTAGTTAGCCAAATACCTTACTACTCAGTGGGAAAAATGTACATAATAATTATCTTAAACAATAATTCTGATAAATAATATTATTATTTATGATATAAAAGTTATTAAAATTTTATATAAAAACACCATCTTTTTTAATTGTCTACTGCAGTAGATTTTTAGCTCCGTAACTATAACTTTAGGTTAAAATAATTTAATTAAATTGATATTTTTGTGTGCTGCTATATTTCTCAGCACTAAGGCAGCGGCAACAGATGATAACAATAAAATGATATTGAACCGTGTTTAAAATAATAACAGTACATTGTCGTACAAATATTCCACTGCGAGGGACAGAAAACGATAAATATAACTTAGATAAGACTCTACTAATTGGAATATGAGCTAATTAGATTTGTCGAAATTAGTCAAATAACACATATCATTTGAATTTATTTTTTATGTCAGCCTCCATTGTTACTTATTTTTAAGTGCAATAAAGTATATTGTATTGTATATTCTTTTATTTAATATATTTTATACTTACTACTAGGTATTAATATTACTATATTATTAGGACCTATATTTAAAGATTCCTGTTCATGATTAAAAAAACTAATCTTATAAGGCTAATATAATTAAAAATATACTATCTGTTTCAGTTTAGTTTTCCGCTGTATCTCATATATGTATGTATGTATAGTCGTGAAGGCAGAGAGTACGTGGCACCAAGACACTCCGTTCCCTACTAAATGTAAAAAAAATATTAGGAAAAAATATTAAAACAAATTATTTACAAAAAAACAAACCTACTGTACAATCAATATGTCGTCATCTTGTTAATATAAAGCATAAAAGTAGGTCACCATCTCATATTGTCAAATACTGCTCTAATTTATAATACAGTCACTATACAGTTTTTCAATTGTTCAGTTTTTTTAGATGATTTATCTCATTTCTTAGAAGACCATGTTTCACAAATTCCATAATTATTAAGGGGTATTGATGTATACTAAACAATAAATGCGTAATAATATTGGAATGTATAGATAATAAGCCAATCGAGATATCAGATACACTAAGAAAACAAACGTGCCCTTAAATAAGTATACAATACAATTCAAATTCTTCAAATAATTGCCATAGAGATAAGAAGATAGTCGTGTGTACGTCATATATTGTTCATATATTAATGACGACCGGACGGATAAGCCATTTTAGCAATGTTGAAATTCAATTCTCGATCTATATATTATAATTTTAAGCAACACAGTACCATCACCGGTCGATCAATAACAATTATTAGAAGAAGAGTGCCTGGTGTTGGTGGATGAGGAGTTCGACGTAATGCCTGAGACTTGGGACCAAGTAATTCGTTTTTTTTATTGCATTTACGTAAATAATGTAATAAACACCTCTCGAGCCTAGTCTTAAGACGATATATACTTGTTATTTTTTATACACAAACATTGAACAAGCGCGAGTCGGACTCGCCCACAGTTGGTTCCGTACAAAAATTGGAGGTCACGAGTCTGAAATTCAAACTTATCTTACCCAAAGCCCTTTCATCTAATACCACATACATATACTTTAACTAACTTTAATACCAAATTTTGCTTCCCTTTCATCTTCCACTTAACCATATTTTTTTAAGTTTTCAGTTTTTATCCTGAACTAGTTGATACTAGTTACAGGTGACAGGTTACATCCTGTAGATGTTAGCTATCAAGTTTAACAATGATCATTTCAACTGGAAGTATATAATTTTGATACCCTTCGACACTATAAAGTATTGAAATATGCGTTTTTTTGCGATTTAAACCATATCTTTTTTGTAAGTAAGTGTAGAAATCCTTTTTTTTCAAGAATTTATGAGACCGTAGATCTGAGTATATGGTTAAATTTTCAACTAGATTGGAGATACCAAGCTTTCCTAAGATAGTGGCTCTTGATAGATAGACAGACACACAGATGGACAACAAAATTGATCTTATAAGACTTTATTTTTTCCCTAAAAGATACGGGACTCTAAAAATATAAAGATAAATAGTAAATAAAGTTATGAGAAAGATAAATAGTAAGAAAATAAATAAATGGACAAAATTTACGTAATGCAATTTAAGTTTAAGTTGTTCCATACTTTGCATAGACCATCGTGGCGCAATAGGACAGTGTCTGGCCGTCACGCCATACGCGATGGTTATGAATTCTGTCCCCACTCAGAGGAATGACCTATTTTTATATCCGGCAAGAAAAAGCACGTCAGTGAGTTACCCCAATGAATACGCAGAATTCGACAGTGTCTCGATTCTCTCTACGTATTCTGCTATAGGAGGAGGAGGGTTGGAGGGAGTAGCTGTTAATAAATAGGCTAGGTTCATTGTCAATTAAATCTCAATAATTTATGGTAGCCCATCGCAGCTGTTTTACAATGTTTACACAGGTAAACATAATAAAAGTTTCTCATATGCTAAATTAAATTAAACTTTTTATAAACTTCTCTAAAATAAATAGTTGTAAATATATATTTATGGCTCGAATTTATATTTTTTAAATATAAGAGAACGTTCACACATTATCAGCTTCACGATGTATCCCGCACACAGCAGGGTAGGCAGAGGAAACCTAGTATTACGACACTCTGTTCTCAACTAACCTTTGTTGAGTGGTGGAACTCAACGCCGCACTTTACCTCAACACTAGAGCGAAGAAATGAAAATATAAATTTATATAATTTTTACATCCTACGAGTGGGGATCGAACCCAAAACCAAGCGATTTTACAGTCACACTTTATACCCCAGAGCCACGACCGGCCTTTAAATATGGGAGAACGTTGACAAATTGTAGGAACAATATTTTTGCTATACGAGATTGAAAGAGATGATTCGAGATGAAATCCTCAATATTTAAAAGTACACATATTATTATTTTAGTTGTTGTTGTTTTATTATAGTTTTATATATATTTTTTTACCTTAATTTTATACAAAATAAATAGTAAAAACATTTCTCATTTCTTATTTTATTTGTAACAGTATGATGAAAACAAGTTATAGATATTACTCGTATTGTGATGAAATTCATATATCATAGTGAATCATTATACTTAAATCAGCTAGAGTCAAGTCCGAATTGAAATTAAAACGTTATTTCTGCAGCTATTTTACTGACTAAAGTGTAGGATCTTGAAATAGTTCTAAATATAGTTCAGACGTAGAGATACGATAGGTGTATTACGAATATTTTATATGAGTAAGGGCTCTGTTTGGATAACTGCTCTGACTCATAATCTTTCGCTGAAAACGATGAATATTAACCATCAAAGTAGTTGTTATTTTTATTGTATTATATCCTTATTTATTAGGGGACCCTATTACTAAGACTTCACTCTCCGTTCTTGATTTTTTTACAGATCATGTATTTCTGTTACCTTTATATCAAAAAAAAAAACAAAAGAAAATAAGTATGTCAGGGAGCTCCCATAACAAAAACATGATTTTTTGCCATTTTATAGATAATAGAATCCCCGTGCGCGAGTCCGAATCGCTCTAAGCCAGTTTTGTATTTTTTTAATTAATTTAAAAAATATTAAAAATGTTGTACAAAAAGCAAAAATCGGTATTTCACAATATTAGGCGAGTCAAAACACTGATAACACATTTCAGTGAGTCATGTCATATTGAGAATTATTTACGACTAAATTTAACTGTATTCTATGTAATTATAACTATAAATAGAAATATTAAACATTAAATTTTGTTAATATTTTTTTGTGTATTTAATAAATTCTTTTTAAGAAAAATTTATTATACGTAAAGATAAAAATTAAGTACTCGTATACATAATTAGAATTTTTTAATATATAAAGAGCGATTTACCAATCTTTTCACGTATACTCCTAAGATATTTTACATGTCAGTTATGAACTTTAACATTTAAATATATAAGGGAATTTACACAATTTAAATTTATTTCGAGAAAATATTTACTTTCAATTCACGTTGTCACCAATACTTTGTACGTTGGTATTCCTTCGGACATCATATGGTGATTGTTTAGCATAAAAAATTATAAATACTTGATAATGATCGATTGAAAAGAATATGATTTCTCCTTATTAAGTCACACTTAAAAATATGTACTAACCTTTTATGACGTAAACATTATTACTATTTCAATGAGATTGTATAAGTTCGCCTTGATAATAGATAAAATAAATATTTTCTAAGACACGACCAACACAATTTTTATTTTAATCTTAGAAATGGTTACTTTATTCGGAGTTAAGGATATCGAGGCACCATTTCTTTTATTCTTTTAACATTTTATTTCTGTGAATGGTTGATAAGCCCCACGTTGGTTACGACTGTTTACTAGGATCAGTCATGAATCATACTCAGTAATTTACTTACCTATTCAGCTTGCAATATATGTATGTATGTATGTATGAGTTGTCAATGTTCATTGAGACTCGTTGAATTTTCATATGACACTAGGGTGTAACATTTTTATATTGTATGTTTAGGCTAATTATAATAAACAATAATTTTATTAAGAATAATATTTTTCATGTCTCAAATATATATAAATATATGCATACATGTGCTACAAATTACAAAAAAACAATTTGAAAATCTAAAATTTTATCATATTTGTTATTAAAATAATATCGAAGTTACTTAAGTAACTTCGAACATGTCAGTTGTTAACAACTGACATGTTTATTGGCAAATCGCGCGAAAACGATATTTGCACCGCGGACCAAGATAATATAATTATGAATAATATACGCACGTTAGGATAAAATATGCCGAATTAATTAGTAAATATTCGGCCAACGCTTCCTCGTAGTTTTGATAAACTGTTATGTACATAGTATGTGTGTTCGAATGATTTTACCTTTTGAGCCAGTCAGTACGAAGTTTGTGGAATCGTACTTTATTGACTTACTTCATCGTTACGAAGTTACATCAAGTTAAATAAGTAGGTACTTACGTACTCATAAATACCGACGTGTACGAGCAGTGAGCTTGTTGGTTGCTCACTTACAACTTTCTAATAAATTTACCGACATGCTTCTATATAAAAATAAATAAATGCATAAATAAAAAAATATATATTTTGTTTATAAAATCAAATAATATATTTACCTCACAGATCACTTTGGCGTGTCACTTCAGTTATGACATACAAATATACACTTCACTTTCAGTACACTTGGAAAAGCCCGTTAAGCTGAACAAAATTGGCCCATGCGAGGATTATAAACAATAAACTCGTAACGCACGTACAATAAATAAAAAGAGCTTTCTATTATAATTGAGATTTTTTTTATTAAAACAAAATAAATGTTTGAATAAGTATCGATAGTATACAGTGTCGACGTACGTATCGTATCGTGGTGGGACCACGCAGGCTGGCGGCGGCAAGGCAGCGCGTGCACTGAGTGGTAGCCGTGGCCGATGGGTCTCCGCTGCCGGCCGCCGCACGACTCTGCCCCGCGCGTGCGTCGGACCTGTTCCAAGCACCACTATCTCAACTCGAACCAGCCTGCACTCCGGCACCGTCACTCGGCACAGGCAGCTCGCCATCGTCACACGCTTTCCATTACAAAGACCACACAGCTTCTCGGATATCTTTTAGGTCTCATTATCAAATACACTTTTGACACTCGTAAATAAATTCATTCGCGATAATGTTAGACTACTTTATTAGAATTGCTCTCGAGAATGTGCATTGTGGAGGTCGTGGATTGATAAAAACAACAGGCGTTTTACTTTAATAAAATCTAAGTTCCAATTTTCTTTTTAATTTAATTTAAAATCGATAATTTCAAATAGACGATGGATATCTTTAATTACGTTTTTTCTTCATTTAAAGTTTATATTAATAAAACCAAAAAAAATAAAAAAACGGCATTGAAGTCTTTCTTTCCTCTGTCATATTTCATTTTGATTGTTTTTTTTTTTCATTTTCACTCCACTAAACATACCTTACTAGGTATCGTTTATTTTTTTTTATTTTTTTTATTTCCTGACACAGTCAATTAATTTATATATTCTTTATCTATTAAAAAATTACACTTCATAATGTACTTATATATTTAGTACTATATTTATGTATATATGCAGACCACAGATGTATTATTATATTTTAACAATAATTATGCATTTATTGTAAATATATAATAAAAAAGGGGTAAAATGAAATCACGCTCAAAAATGCTCTTACACCCCCAATCTTAAGCAAAAATGAACGGAAATCAAAAACACCATCAGCCAAGATATGCAAGCTAGCCAAGAATGAAACAAAATATACGTAATTAACTGCCAATCTTTACTTGGACAATACAGAAAATAAAAGAACATACGAGATAACTATGAAATATTTACGTATTACACAAAAAATAACACAATCATAAATAATATTTTCCAATTTTCCTAGTTATTTCAATAAAATTATTGATAGATATTTATTCGCCTTTAGTTTGCCATTATATGTTATGAAATTGAATTGATGATGAAATGGTTTGCTATTCTTTGTATTATATAATTCATATTTCTTATCTACTATTTTTACAATATCCGTATTAGGACATAAAGACAACTCTCTATTCGATACTACAGTAAAATGTACCTAAAATTGAGCTTTTGCCAACTAGGACAATATGTATTTGGTATGCTTCTTAGGTTATTCATTTTGCTAGGATTTATTATAACTTGAAACCATTTCTATGAGACGGAGCACGGAATGAGGCAATCATTGCATTGCAATATGGAATAGAGCAACCAACGTTTGTGATGATATTTATATTATTTTATATATTGTTAATAATAATATAATAATAGCTACTCGCTTGCTTTAGTTAAGTACGTTATACACGGTCAAGCACAATGCGGATAAATTGATAGCCATTATTTATCTTTTGTATAATTTTTTATATTTTTCTTCTTTCTCTCTTGTCTTCTGTAACTTTCTTATCTGAAGCCTTCGTGGCGCATCGGCAATACGTCTAACTGTAAACGCTTCAGTTGTGGGCTCGATTAGTAACTCAATATTTCGAACATTATTCGGAAAACAGGGAACAGTGTGCCTTAACGACGTAGTTAATCTCATCTAGCAATGATAAAAAAGTTACTTATATTTTACGTCATTTAATATAATATCAATTATATGTGTTTGTCAGGACATGTATCTACAATACAGACGGCCATGATCGTAATTAAGAACTAGCAATACCAACTTCGTTAAAAGTCGTCTAATTTTTTAGCATCGTACGATATTCAAATAGCTAGGTCAAAATGTATAATGTAACAAATTAAAGTAGAGTACGAATTGAATAATGCCTGTTTTAAATTGCAATAAGTTAGTGATTAAGATTGTTAACAAAAAGTAGTACCTACATAAACGAATAAAATCTTAATTTGTTTTAATATTTTATATTTTGCATTATATGAAATATCATTCGTTAAAAGAATATTCTACAACAGAAGTCTATCTAGAATACGGAGATCTTAAATTATTATTAAATATTACGAGCTCTTCAAATTTTTGTAAGAATATATATGTATATAATAAATGATGATTTTTATCTGTATTTTTTTAAATTTCCTATTAACGAAACTAAGAAATACGTAAAAGTATAAAGTCATTAGTACATTCTTTCGTTCAAAAAAAAAGCTTATAACTAATAAAATATTCTCTGTTATTCTATAATATTAAAAACTTAACAATGTACAATTCACCTATCTCGAACACAAACAATTATGAAGTAAATAATTATTTATTCGCAAGTATCTAGTCGAAGTATGTAATTTCCCGTGTTCAATCTAATGTGACCGGCGCGACACGGCGCCAGGCCCGTCGGCATCTCATAAAGGCCGTTTATGCTAATACATCACTAGATCACAGAACAACACATTTTTCGATCGAACTACATTAAATTTATTAAGTGTATAAATGGCTACCTGTAATTTAACATGAACGCTTTTAATTATTGGTGTAGTATGTTAATCTGTAACAGCTATAATGTAAATACATTACTGATACTTAACTACGGCTGTGACATTTTAAAATCATGTTGTTTAAAACGTGTTTTAGTTAAGAAAGTCGAAAAGAAACGGTTATTGCTTTAACAATAAGTGAATTTTACGTGGTGATGTGGTTAGAGAGGTTAAATAAAATATCTATATTTTAAAATTAAATTTATCTACATATAGCAAATCTTGGCACAGATAAATTAATCTAATCGGTAATTATTTTATATTGTTAGATCAAATTCACTATAAACATAGTAATATCTTATATTACAACAAAAGCAACAAGAGTTATTTTATAAAATAAATAAATGAACGATTTAAAAAAAAGACCATTGGTATCAGTTACAAGCAAACGACGTCCATATTGTCTGGTCGCGATATAGGTAGCATTCATAAACGCCTTCGTTATAGTGGGTATAACAATTTAGCGTGTGTTTCACATACAAAATGCCTAATAATGGTGAGTAATCGTGAGCCGCCGCTGCTATATTAGCCAGAGACTTGCAGGCGCGATGACAGGAGTTAGAATAAACAGAACCAGCGCAGGTACGTCTTGGCAACGCAAACTTCAACATATTTGCGTGCGTTATTACGCCAAATTTATCAATTTTCGCAAGAATAACATGAAAGTAAACGAATAGTGAATGATGAGCAACAAATAGTTAGGAATCGATTACGAATAATCGATTTTTTTTCATGTATTGTATGTATTGAAATAACGTTGTAGTTATGTGTACATGTGCTGAATACAACTAACTATACGTACCATATACGTACATATTCATACGTACATACTGTATATTCATACAAAAAAAATAGTCTTCATGGAAATTGAACATTTTAACGCGGCGCTAAGTAATTTCTGATGTACTCGTAGACACTTAATACACGATGTCAAGGCTCTCGCTATTCATCCTAGACATGCAATTAGGACCTCACCGACTCGTTTACCGAAGTATCAATGATCACTGGCAAAATTATACCTAATATTGAGCGTAAAATGGAAAATTCCAGGCAGATTAAGTATCTAAATATCGAGGTTATCATAACGTATTGCAATATATAGACTAGTATGTGTTCTGTCTGTAGACCTGACCTAAATTATAAATTACAAGTTAAAATAAACCGCAATTACATTCTAACATTACCACTGCTTTCGTCAATTGGTTTCTACATTTTAAATTATTAATTTGTATTGGGTAGAAAATAAAAGAAAGCGATATATTATATACAACAACATTTAAATTTGTTCTAAATTTAGAACACACATTAACTTCGGTATTTTTATTTGGGTTCTAAATAAAACTTTTTGTATTCTTAAATATTTTGATCATTACCCATCATATATTGTCTAGATGCTACTTAGGAATGCGGACGCGATTTCTCATGTACACACTACACAGTACACCGCAAAGGAAATAGCATTGAGATATGCAGACTTTATTAAAATCAAGAGCAGCCAGAAATTACATGTATTTTTTGGTAATGCTTAAAACTACGCATACACACAAGAGTGTGACTATAAAGCGACGCTCGTGGGTTCGATTTTTAATCTATTAATTAATTATTATTTATTAATATGTTCATTTCTTCGCTCTGGTACCAAGACAACCAGCAATGCCTCGGAAATTCGGCGGAAAGTGGGGAACGGAGTGTCTTAGCACTAGATTCACTCTGCCCTCCTATTTGCTGAATACAGCATAAAGCTGGAAAAAAAGTCGATGAATAAACGTCAGGCACTCTAATAGTAAGAACGTGTACGTTCGCAAAGTCCGCGCGACCCACAAACAATCCTATAAGTATCCTAATTAAGTTCCACGTTACTTAAACTAAATACTGAGCAGTTGATGACAATATAACGGATTATATAAACTGTATTTATTGATCGTCAACAACATTCAAAGGTTAACATTTTTACTTATATGAACATCAAAATTTCACGTTTTTTTCATATTATTTTATAGATACGTATATAAAAGCATGTAAAATGTTCCGAGGTAGTCTTTAAGTTCGTGGCGAAGCGGAGAAGCTCCAAGAGCATCATCTGAGATGATATGGCCGCGTTGCGCGCCGGCTTAGGTACTGTGTCAGACGGACGGACAGACGTAAATGACTTGTTATGTCTGTTCCTGGTCTAAGGGTACCTCCCTTAGTAAGGGTAACTACAGGGCCAGACAGTACGCAATAGAAAGCAATGTTTAGATGTCGTGGTGCAGGGTGTGAGAGCCAATGGACTCACCACTAAACATGCTGAAGACTGTGCAAAGTGGAATATATTGAGTCGGAAGGCAAACCCTGTCAATTAACGGCAGGAGTAATGCCATGTAGAAGAAAAGTATAAGATTACAGCATGTTAAATATTTAAAAAAAGAATCAAGATGAATAGGAAAGTTACGCTCAATAATTTAACAACTAGAATTGGTTAACGCTGACATTAATTAAACCTATCGTGATCCTGATTTGTATTTTAATCTTTATCAACATAAAATATGTCTTATTTGCATCAATTACAAAGATTTTATTTCTTTTTGTGCAGATATTTTTTTTAAATTATATTGTTGTATATTTACCATAGCTATAATTATTATAACTAAGCTGAAAGTATACGTTGAGTAAGTTGCATAAACATTTTATTTTTACACACTATACAATTAAATTAAAAAATGTATGGTTTACCAAAATGCGTGATGAGGCACCTTAAAATGTTGTGCTTTTTTTGTATAAACTTAGTACATTAATAAATGTATTGTTATTTTTCAGCTTCACGCTGTATCACGAAGGTTAGCCACTCCGTTTCCCACGATCCACTGAATTTTCGCGGCATTACGTTCGAGTTCAGTAGCGGAGATCAACGTCGCACTTTTATGTGTAAATAAATAAAGAAAGAAAAGGTCCATGGTACGTAATATATGTAAAATATTACACTGAGCATACTTTTTATAAAAAACATTTGTATAGAAAATCTTTAAAACTGAATAAAGGGATACATAAATCAATCTGGATAAATTTTATATGGAAATAGGCATCATTATAGATATAAACATTGCAGAATGTTTATCAAATTAACAGTAAATCACTTTGGTGGATCATTATCTCTTTGTCCATAAACATTGGCATTTTATTATGTGTTTGCTTAATTTCCGGATATAAATGCACAGTTTATTATCTCTTTGAGGCCAGTCGAGGCACAGGGGCACAGTCAGGGGGGTTGTGGGTTCGATTCCAACTCGAGAATATGAAATATTCAATATTTTCATTTCCTCGTTCTGATGTCGAGATTAAGCGCGGCGTTGAGTTCCGCTTAACACACAATGCCTCCAGAATTCGGCGGAAAGTGGAGAGCGAAGTGACCTAACACTAGGCTGCTCCTGCCTAGCCTGATACATGCGGGGTTCAACATAAATATTCTCACTCTCTTCACTCTTGAGGTGACGTTTCTCTTTAAAGCGATTATGCCATAATGGTCCTGAAGTGTATACCGCACTTTTAAGCTTTTGTTTCATTGTGTGCGAAACGTGTGGGCGGGCGTCCCTCTGTTTTATTCATTCATTTGTTTTATATATACTTATTTCTGATGTAATGACGAAGGCTTCGCGACAAAATGGCGCCAGCTATGAGGAATCGTTAATCCCTTAATATGTCCGACCTCATTTTAGCTTGGCCTTGATTGATAATCCATTGGACAATATTATTTATTGTTTATAATTGATGTGTTTTATTAATTTCGTATATTTTATTATGAATAAAATATACGAAATTAATAAAACACATTAATTATTATACTTAATTGTATTTTTCTTCGATTACAATAAAGAAATTTAAATCGGCAATTTTTCAGTAGATTATGAACTGATATGTTGCACTCTGTATCCTGCTCATAGCAGGGTAGGCAGAGGTAAGGTAGTGTTAGGATATTCCATGCCCCACTTTTGACCGAATAAATAACAATAATACAGACTTGTAAGTTGTATATTGTGTTCACGGAGATCACTTAGTGAATGATAAGGCCAATAAAATTAATTTTTTTGTTTAATTATGTATTATCTTTATACAATAGAGTGTTTTTGATTTGAGTAGATTTTAATCTTATTAAAAAAATATTATTAATTTTTATACTTTATTAAATAAAAACATCATACATATTTGTGGCATTAGAGTGTTTTTTAAATATGTTCTGTAATTTACATTTCAGTTATTATTTTATAAAACGATAAATATTAAAGATTTTTTTTTCGTTACAATAAAAAGTTGTGCGGACATTTTTAGATAAATAGGTAAAGTAAATCTACACCAGGCACCGAGAATTACGGCTATGCCATAACGCCAACGGAAATGGCGATATATCTGTAATTATGGTGTCATACTTATATAAGATTTTTTATTAAAAACGTAATAAGGCTTTCAGACTGGTAAAAAATATAATTAACAATCTAATCGCTCAATAATATATACCTTAACCACAACCACACAAGCACACATGCATCGTCTCATATACTTGTCGATCGTGTTTTTCAGTCAGTTCGGGAAAAAGGTCGTATATCTAACAGTAACATTTTACCAGGAAAAATTGCATAGAAAAATATGTTGAAAAAAAAGTAGTAAACAAGAAACACAGGACAACTAAGACATAGTTGCCCTGTTGCCCCATAGCAAGTAAATTTATTTATTAAATTCTAATAAATAAACCTAACGAATTAACTTAACTTATACAGCTAGATCTACCAAGAATCTACCTATATGTAAAACTACCTGTTAATGACCCTACTGTAAGTATTATAGTTTGTCTTATTATTATTTTTGAGCTAGTTCGTAATATACTTCTTTCTTTTTTGTAGCCGGTGCGAAGAAATTAAAATATTAATCAATAAAAATTTATTCCCCTGAGCGTAAATCGGACCCACAACCGTCGCAAATTAGTCACACGCTGTGCCTTTGCGCCACAACGGCTTCTAATAATATATAGTGTTCTAACATTATTAACGTGCATACAAAGTTATAAGATTATTTTTATGTTGATATTACAAATAAGAAAGAACTATCAAAAGTAAACATTTCTATATTTGCGGCACTATTACACAAACATTATCAATACAAATGAAAAGGTCAAAACTTTTGCAACTTACCTAGCATAGGTAC
>DWAO01003418.1:0-14249 GCA_018230605.1 Heliconius congener | reverse complement strand
TTAAGTATTTATCTTTCCTAAGTGTGGATTAACACTTTAAAAATGTTTAAAAATTTTAGTATTTTTGTCATTTTAGTTCTAGAGTTTGTATGCTAAGTGTAGTTCTAGGTTTTTTAGCTTGACGATGCATCCGCATGCACATAGCAGAAGAAACCTAGAAGCTGAAAACCTAGTTTTGGAACACTCTATTTCCATCGTCCCGTTTTCCATTTTTCCCTAAATTCTGGAGGCGTTGCGTGGTAAGTGGTGAAACTTAACGCCGCCTTTTGCCTCATGCTTCCAGATCAAGGAAATTAAAATATTAAACCCTTCATTTCCAGTAGGAATCCAACCCACAACCTATCGCGATTCCATCCGTATGCTTGTGCCTGCGCTGCGCCACGATTGGCTCTAAACCTACTTATAAATGTAATAACAAAATATTGCTTTCAAAGCGAGCGAAAGTTATATTCATAGGTAAGAAATAAGGAATAAGCGAGACAGGTGTGTTCCCATTTTCCTATAAATCATATTGTGCAATGCACACGAAACACGCTACTGTATAGAATTATAGATATTTGCATAGAACTGAATATGTCATGGTATTCTTATATAATAGTATATTACGTTCTACAGAGTACAGGAGCCAGTAAGGGCGCAGGGGCAAAAAGTGTGACTGTGAAACCGACTGGTTGAGGGTTCGATCCCCACTCGGAGAGATGAAATATTTACTTAAATTTATATTTTCATTTCTTCTCTGTGGTGTCGAGGCAAAGCGCGGCGTTCTGTTTCTTCTGCCACTCAACACGCAATGCCTATACTAGGCATTACGTGCGTTACTATTTCCTCTGCCTACTCTGCTGAGTACGGGATACAGCGTGAAGCTGATTACATTCTACAGTAAAATGGTAGAGGGTAGGAAAAGATTTCATAAGATTTCATAAGATTCTCTATATAGGTATATAGAAATGATCATATTATAAAATATTTGAAAAGGGCCTCTAATAACACAATTATATCTTAAACGACCCAAAGTAATAGATATTAATTATTTTAAGCCCCCTCATCTAGCAATAAAGTCGGAGGAAACCCAGTTTTAAGACATTCCGACCATTTTTCCGTCTAATTTTTGAGACATTTTTTTGAGTGGTAATCAAACCCACAATCATTTTGTGGTCAGGCACTATGCCACTGGGACACGAATGCCTTATAAATTATTATAATGTCCGTTTTAATACCTATTTTAAATTAAAAGATCTTTTACGAAAACCACGTTCAATACTTCAAAAACAGAGCCTTTTATGCCAAGTAATCCTTTTAGCTGTCGTGTACATTCGTCTCACGGTGTTTTATGGCTGTTTAATCTATTTTCACGCATCGCTCTTGTAAATGCGTAATTACTAATCTTTTTAATTTGAGATATTTTCTCTTTTTTTTATGTTGACATAGTTTTGTATAGAATATTGTTCCTTATTAACAACTTTTTTATTGTTTAAAAAAAATCAGCTTCACGCTGTAAAAGGTACCTAGTGTTAAGACACTCATTGAACAGACAACGTTGAACTTTGTGCAACAGAGTGATCATGAAACTGTTTAAACACAAAACCACCTGTTTAAATTGGAGCAAAATTAGAAAACATAAAATTGTGCGATATACATTTTTTGTATTCAAATAAATCAATTGCAATAAATCAAATGAAATTGGCAAAAGCAAATTGTCGACACTTAGGAAATATAAAATGAAATTGCCATAGCTCTAGGCATATAATCATATTATAATGAATTATTAGAACAAAACTTCTCATTTTTCAGAATTCGCCGCCCATAGCCGCCCATAGCCGCCCATGGCCAAATCTCATAATTTACTTTTGTTTCAATTGTTACAAGTTTTAGAACAAAGAGATTTATTCGACGGCCACCCAAAAGTTTAATGTTGGAAAAATCTTGCCAATATAATATTTTGATGGGAAATTCCACGTTACGTCACGTCATACTCAATTCATTAATTTATGACGCATGATTGAACTCTATTTTCATTAAAAAAAATTTGCTCCGTAAAAGCGTTTAATTACGGTAGTTATAGGAGAATGTAGGGCAATGATTTTAAATCGCTATTTATTTATTTTTTTGTGCGGAGAATAATGATGGATGTAATAAGAGAAAAATGAGCAATATCTAATAAAACCAGATAAAATGGAGAACGGCGTGTTTTGACACTAGCTCCCTTCTGTCTGTCCTGCTGTATGCGGAATACAGCGTGACGCTGATAGACAAAATATCATTTTTGTCTATGCAATTTAAAAAAAATAATAGACAAAGAAATATTACTAAGGTCCAAAGATGAGATGGGGATCCATAGAAAGGTTGCCCACAGCACGTGCAACTTGCGAGAGCGCACGTTTAGAGCGTCCCCTCAACGCTACGCACACCAGTGCGTTTCCGCATTCAGCGTGAAGCTAGTTTAGTTTTTTTTTTAAGATTTAAATATATGAATTAACACCAAACAGTAATTAAATCGTAACATAAAGATATTTATTGATTCTTCTGATGTGACTGTAATATAAAAATAAATAGTATTGGCCTTATATTCCTTTCGAACGCTCTTTAAAAACCGATGTCATATAAAAATATTAAAGAAAGTAGAAACTATTAAAAAAAATTAGGAGTTTTAGTGGTAGTTAGTAAAGATTTTTTTATCACATATTTTATCACTTTTTAAAGTGCTACTAAGAAAAGGAAAATGTGTATAGCATGTTAATGTAGTAGGACTAGAACGCCTCTTGATAGATTCCAGAAGGCGCGAGCTCAAGTCCCGTTACATTCGAATTCCTAGGTTCCTTCTGGCTACCCTGCTAAGTATATGCGAGATATAGAGTGAAATTAATGAAATGGGGATTGAACCTACAATCACCGCGTTTGAATTATAGACAACCACAACAAAATATATTTGTACCAGAACACTAAAAATGAATATCATTTTTGTGTTTGTCTAATTAATAAACCATTTAAATATAATATAGTATGTATAAAGCCTTATACTTGCATTAGCATTTGTTATAATTAAATCGAATTTACTATAATTGAAATTTATATAATTACTTCGCACTGATTGGTTAGTTGTTCAAATTCAATATTAGATTTTGTTTCGTTATTTCAGATATTTGTTTTTATTGAAATAGAAACAAATATCTGTAATTATATAGATATATAATTACAGATAATTATATATTATCTGTAATTAATATTACAGATAATAATTAATTTTTACGGATAATAATTTATTTTTTATTATAATAAATTATAATAATAATTTATGTAAATTTTTTTAGCTGTCGTGTACATTCGTCTCGTTTTATATTTATACATAAATATAAAAATGTTAATATTTTTTCTCACAAAAAATATTAACATTTTTTGTAATAAAAAAATATGAATAATAATTAATATTTTCATTTCTTCGCTCTGGTATCGAGACAAAGTGCGGCGTTAAGTTCTGCAACTCAACACGTAAAGCCTCCAGAATTCGGCAGAAAGTGGAGAGTAAAGTGCCTTAACACTAAGCTCCCTCTGTCTACCCTCTACACACAAGTGGCATGCTGAAATAATAAAATACAATAATAATAACTAATAACTTTATAACACGTTGTTTTAACGTACGTTTTAATTTATATTTTTTTATAAAAATAATTTGTAAAGCTTTATGCACCTAATTTAGTATAATTCTCTATAATTCTCAAAATAAGCTTAAAATACTTGTATAACATTTAAATCTCATAGTTTTCATTTCGCACATGAATAAAACAGTATCTGCCATAGAAAAAATCTACTAAAATTTTATTTTGAAACAAAATAAACATTAAATAATTTCAGAACCAAATTTAAGTTAAAAAATTTTGGAGCACCATCAAACAAGTACGGTTTCCGCCTAAAAAGTTTTTATTTCTATAAAAAGATTTTCTTCATTCTCGAAAAGACAGAAAATTATACGGAGTACCCCAATTACTAAGTTATTTTAACTCACAGTTTGCAATGCAATGGAATATAGATGGCTTAATACTAAAATGTAAGATATTTTTTTGTGTCAAAACACTATTCTACGCTTTCAAATTAAATTCTTTATATGTATGTAACTATTGCGTGTTAAGTGGCGGAGCCCAACATCGCACATTATCTTGCTGGGATGGCGCTAGGAAATGACAATTTGTTCCCCCGAATAGACGATATGTAAAGATGAAGAACACACTCGCCTATTTTCAGGTTCAGGTGTTTAGGTGTTCATGTAATAATTTTGGGTTCGATTCTCACTCGAGAAAATGAAATGTGAAACAAAGCGCGAAGTTGAGTTCCGTCACTCAAAGTTGTAACAATGCCTCAGAATTCTGCAGAAAATGGGGAACTGATCTATCTTAATGGAAACGGTCAATCTTCATCCTACGTTCCCAGGTTAAGCTACGAGAAAAAGAAAGAAAACATTACTCAAATCATAAACAGTATCTGATTGCGTTTTGCATACAACAAAAATAAATAATTTCATTAAAAAATTAGTCGCTTAGAAGCTATATAAAAAAGCTTAATTGTTTTGGAAAGCTGCTTATATTAAAATATTTTATTATTTTGTTTGTAATGGAAGTCTTGTGTATTTTAATGATTAACTAAAATACACAACAGCAATATTAATTGGAATTTAAGAGCTAAGATTTGATTTCCTTTATCCTTCTTACAGCTACTAAATCTCCAAAAGAATCTTCCATCTTATCAAGTCCAAGCAGTTCTGGTGTTGGCGTCGTTTTCATTTTGTAAATGTTTATTTTTTAGTCTTCAGTTTTGGTCAATTCATTAAAATATAAAAATCCATTCTTATATTTTTTTCATTCTTATTTATGTACATATTTATAAATAATAATAATAATCTATGTTATTTTTAACTTTTTGCTGTATCCCCTATATATTTTCTTTCTCGTTATTTTTTTTTATTCTTATTCTAGGAACACTATAAAAAAATGTTTAATCATTTGCCGAGTAAATTAGAACAGTAAAATAATTGCTTTCTAAAGAAAAACATTCTTGAGTATCTTGAAAACTGAGATCGACTTTTCTAATTACTCTTAGAAACTAGGTATTGTATGTCCCGACGAAGTTCACTTTCTTTGTTCTTGTGTATATATATATATATTGATAGCTCCGATATTCGATACTTACCAGATGTAACACTTACATTGCAGAACTCAACACTGCACAGAGAGCTCAGCGTAGTAGAGTAGGCAAAGGGAACCTGGGAACCTAATGTTATCAGACTCCTTTGAGTGACCTCACTCCATTAACGTTCCCCTTACTAAATGATGCTACATTATAACAACAAGCATTCTTTTCGTACTGAAGTACGAAAATGGATGAAATCCAGAGTATAAACATGACTAGAAGGGTCAATTTTGGCTAAGTGCCTAATCACTTTTCCTTTGATTTCCATTGAGAGTGATTGAGTTGGAAAAAAGTCTTTATAAACCTTTTCGGTTTACATGAATGCACTTTATTTCTTCACGCTCTAATTGAATCGATTAAATACTTTCATTGAGTCATATTCAATAATTTGGTATAGAACAGAAAATGAGGAACGGAGTATCTTAACATTAAGTTATCTCTACCGATCCTGTTATACAGGTGAAGCTAAAAGAACCGGTTAAGTGCGAGTTGGACTCGCCATCCGAAGCTTCCGTACCAGTTTCAGGTTTGTAGGTCAATGAAATGTATAATTTATAAAAGTTTACAAACTTAAGTTGGTAACATTTAAATGAACATTAGTGGATATTTTATAAAAAAAATATTACATACATATAAATTTGTAATATTTTTTTCTGTGAAACATCCATTGATGTTCATTTATGGATTTTTTTTCTCTATTCCTATTATAAATTTTCACTTCTTTGCGAATTTCATAACCGTAGATCTCCGCAAAGTACCCAATACAGCAAAATCGATGTATCGGTCATAACGATTTGTTCCTACAGAAATGCCATTCCTACAGAAGAACAGAATATCTCAAAATTAAGTTCCTAGATTCCCACTGCCTACCATGCTATGTACAGTGTGAAGCCCTAAAAATTTGCGTGTGTTACGCAAAATCCAGTGTCACGTTTTACCAATATAGCATCTACAAATGAATCCAAAGAAAACGACTGAGGGTCACAACATGAAAACTTCTACAATATAGGAAAAATATTTACAAAAGAAAATAAATGATCTGATAAGTATTTCGAATATCAATAAAATAGCTTTAAAACACTACAGTTAATCCGAGTGTTTGCTTCACGAGCAATTAAACTTGGTTATTTAATGCTTTACGAAGTACATTCACTGATTTTAAAGTATCTCTCATTAATTGATTTTATTGATTATCTTTTTGTATATCGTTTCTATAGTGCATTTGTATCTTTAAATATATGTATCTGATATCCGGTCCGGTCGGCTAGTTCAGTCTTTTGGTGAGAAAACGTTTTAGAAATAATTGGATATTAGATTTTATGCAACCGCAAGAGCACAAGCGTGCGACTGTATATACGACGGTTTTGGGTTCGATTTCCACTCGGGGGAATGAAATATTTTATATTTTCATTTCCTCACTCTGGTAATGGGACAAAACGCGGCGTTGAGTTCTGCCACGCAACACGCTATATCTAGTATTAGCTAATTCAGTGGAAAATGAATTACTTTCGTGCAATGCTGTTCCTACCAGGTTAAATTTATTTGAAAACTCTAAGCATAGTTCTAAATCATGTAAATGATATTTTAAAGCGGAGTATCGAAAATTTAAATTATTATATGAATATTTTTCAATTAACCTCGTACTACCTGTTCCACCTTAAGGAATACCTAAGCACATTAAAGATAAATATATAACTTAACTTAGCTTCACGCCTAGCGGGGTAGTCAGAGAGAACGGAGAGCCAAACGCTACGGAGAGTAAATATATTATCTCCATATTCCTGGAATTCCTTCTATACTCCTGGAAACCGACCAGGCGCTCTGACCACTAAGCCATACGTTCTCATCAAGCTACGACGAAATTTTTATACGCTTCTTACGACTGATTTATGATGTTATCATCACCGCATACCCAAATATAGTTCTCTTTAAACGCAGAATTATCGTCAGCAAAAGATAATGCTATTTATAAAATATTTTTAGGAACCTTTATTTTTATACGTTTTCCAGATAAGCATTCTTCTTTCCTAAGTGTGGAATAAAACTTTTAAACATATAAAAAACAGTAAATCTTATTGATGTGATACGTCTATAAATTTGCTACCCTACGAGGGCAAACCTAATAACAGCAAAATTGGGGCATACAATGTGGACTTGTAGTTTTGAATCTATTCCCCATATATAAATATATAATACCTAAAGAAATCATAAAGCTAAAGAATAAAAATTCAAGAAAACATTACAATAAACGAGAACTGTGACGCATCGTGCGCGGTGAACGGGACAATGAGGACATTTGGAGGTTATTTCGCTGCGTTGCGAAATTTGGAATTAATATAACGTTTAATGTCGTAATATTATCAATATTATATAATGTCAGCCTATACGTCAAAAAGTCAAAAATAAATACAAATATCGTATACCACTGGAAAGACCTTCTCAAGAGCAATCAAATGGTTATAATGGAACACAATCTGGCCGAATAAACTGGTGCTGGGAACGTAGAAGACTGAATGCGACCCAGCGGATCAACGACGGTGCCAGCATACCTGCAGCTGGAGTGTTTGAATATATGCAAGTAGATGATGAAATCGTTTCTATGTAAACAACGAAATGAATAAACATAAATGGCGTTTGATCGTCGATTATGAAGAAACATTGGGCAACAATCCATTCGGACATAAGTTTAATGTCTATGATCGTCTATGGTTTCTGCGTCAACAACAGATAAACATTTGCCGCTGCTTGAAAATACTTTCCCTACAGCTTCTCCTACGGTTAGGGAGATGAAGACCAGAGAATGGCCCAGCATCCGTTGCCGACACTAGAAGTCCTAATATACATAAATGAAGCTATGTTATTTAAAAAATATAAACTGATACATAACCGTACAACAAACGGCCTTGTCCCTGACACAGCCACACCCAAGTTTTTTAATTATTTTTTTATCTAGCACATAGCAAAGTAGGCAGAGGAAAGCAGAGAACAAAGAGTTAAGTCACTCCGTTCCTAATAGGACATTTTTCCTTTTAATCTGTAGGTATTGTGTGTTGAGTGGCAGAACTCAACGCTGTGCTTAGCCTAGCGAAGCCACAGTGAAGTAATGAAAATATGATTTCTTTCGCTTCCTCGGGTGGGAATCGAACTTGTAATTTGTCGCGTTAACAATATCACGCTTATTCCCTTTCGCCACGACTGATATCTAATCAGTTACTCACTCATATGATTTATGTAAAACACGAAATACAACAAAATTGCTATTTATATCACTCTACATAAGGCTCGATTCAAACAATCAAAACTTCGATGATGTTCCGCGGAAACACGGAGCAATTAAAATGGCGTCCGCAATATGGCGTCGGTTCCGCACCGAAATGAATTCAATTTAAGTCATCGCTATGCATACCTTTTGATTGAGAATGTTGAATATTTCAACATTCGTGTAAAGGTTGTTAGTATATGGTGCTGGCAATATTTCTAATTAAAGAATTTGTTGTGTGTTTTTATGTGTTTTGGGGCTATGTTTTGTTATATTTTTGTGTTTTTGGGGTTATTCTGTTAGTTGCATAAAATGAGGGTGATTTTAAAATTTTAATAGTATATTTTAATTGTTAGAAAATATGAATATTGTTAGAAATCGGAAGCGGTTAACGTTTTTAATATGACACCTAATAACAATACTTCACACGAGTCTGATACAATCCGTTGCCTACAAGTAACTATAGTCTTTTTATATATATAGTCTCTTTTACCTACATCTACCCTTTTTTAAACGATTTCGCTAATATGTTATATCATAGAGATATAAATGTACATTTACATATTTCAAATTGAAACATGAGGCCGTCATAGTCCAGAGGCACAAGCGTGCGACTGTAAACGCGACAGTTGCGAGATCGGTTCTCTCGGAGGGTATGAGATATAAAATATTTTAATTTCCTCAATCTGACAACGAGGCAGAGTGCGGCAAACGATTGTCTTAACACCATATTTCCATGTTGCTTCTGCCTACCTTGCTATTTGCGTGAAGCTAAAAAAAAAATATTTATATGAAATATAGAATAAAAAATCAAAGTATGAGTTTAATGAGTTTTTCTAATAGATTAAAATGGAAGGATTATATTGTATATAGAGATATAAATATTCGAATAAAGACAAAAATCTCATATATTTGTAATATAACAATCTACTAAAACCACCCTCCAAAATCAGGAATAAAGAAAAGCCCTAACCTCAAAACGTTATTGTAAGCAAAAAATATTAATTCACAATTAAAAACTTAATAAAGAGGCTCCATATACTATAATTACTGAACAGTAAAACTACACTTAAAAGGTTGAAACGCAAAAAAAACGTTACACTCAACCATTAACGCTTATGCGATATCGATTAAACAATAAAATATAACCTACTTATAAATAATTAAACATTTCGTTTAAGTTACGTGACTAAATGAATAATAATGCGCATGTAGAGTCCAACGTGGCACAGCGTGTGACTGACAAATGAGACTGTTGTGGGTTCGATTCCCGCTCGGTATCGCGTACGAATTATCTTAATTTCTTCATTTCTGGAAACAATACAAAACGACATTGCGATATTGAATGGCGGAAGCCATTCAATATTTCGAAAATTATACAGTACTAAACAACGGCCGGCGAAAGGAGATCTCTGCAATCTACAGAATCTCCGTAGATATCATGAAAAAAATTTTTTTTCTTTAATCTATTATATTTATACGTGAATTATCAAATTTGGAATAGTTAGTCTATATAAAGAAGAAGTACTGTCGACGGGCCCTCTATTAACTATAATTAACACATAACCCTATTTTCGTACATTTTGTACGAAAATAGGGTAATGTATATAGATTTCTTTGAACAACAACAAAGTTTGATTTTCTATAATAATATTCCATATACTAGTTAATTAACTTTAACATTTTAGATGTTACAAGAATATGTTAAATCCTTCTTGGCACAATAGGGACACGTTTGAACTACCCACGATGGTTGTAGGTTCAAATTATTTATGTCAACGGTGATGATGACGATGAAGGTGGATGACGGATAACGGATGACGGATGCGTATAACGGGTTATTCGTTAATAATCTGCTTTCTTTCGTTTTCACATGTTTCCCAAATCAATAAATGTAGGCAGAATAACATTATTCAGAATAATAATACGGATTGATTTCACATACTTTAGAGACATTGTTGAATGATGAAAACAAATCAGGGCGCATTCATTTTACTAGATCAAATTCAATTTTAAATTCATGATATTCTTTATTCAAATAGACTCTCATAAGCAGTTTTGAATCGTCGAATGAACATATAAACAAAAAAAATCTACCACCGGTTCGGAAGGCAGTGCTGCTGAGAAGAGCCGGCAAGAAACTTAACAGTTGATCATTAAAGTGAAAAAAACATTGAAAAGTTACTTCAAGTTTGTATCAAACCCACAACTGTACCATGTACTTACAGTTACTACGCCACTATGGTGTCCTATATACGGTATAGTTATGAAAAATTCTCAAAGTTTTGTCTATTACTATTATTATTGTCTATTGCTATTATTATATATATTAAGATGATATACTGTTTTGTCAAAAGTTACTTTTAATTTCGTGTTATCCTAATGCTTTCTTTTGTCACGCTTCTGTAATGTGGAAACATAATTATTACTGATCGCATCGTTAAAAGCAATGTAAAATGACTGAAACATTAACGTAGATTAACTTACAATATTTACGGAGGAGCATAAGAACGACTGTTGTGGGTTTGATTCCCACTTGGGGGAGTGAAATAAAAATATTTTCGGGTATTACTTAACACGTAATACCTCAACAGTTAAGCGGAATGTGGGCAACATAAATATCCTAATTTGAACAGAGTGTCGAGTAGGTTCCCAGGTTCAAAAAAATATAAAAATTAAACACCTAAGAATCCTTATAGTTTAATTTCTGTATTTGATATTGCCAGTTCCGCTATATATCTCAATTACCCAACTAAATTCGTGACATTGTGTGTTTAATGGTAAAACTATCATCATTAGCTGACCAGAGCGGAGAAATGAAATAATTTACTACCCCAAGTAGAAATTGAATCCAGAATCATCGCGTTTGCTACCAGCCGCTTGCCCACGCCACAATAGCCTCGTAATCATAAACAATATTGTAATCATAGTTTACCTTTGCTGTTCAAGTCTTACATTCCCTTCAAACCTTTGATAAAACACGTTTTCTTTTACATTTTAATATAAACAAAGAAAAAAAACTGTTACAAAGCAAAAATAATTAAGCAAAAAATCACAAATTTTAAAATATAACGGCGCTGGCCTACAGATACTCATCGGACCAATTGTTAAGAACCTTAAACTTCTTTTGTGTGATATTGCACTAACTTGGATATAACTCTCAGTTCACAGTAAATGAAAGCTTGGAGTAAACCTCAAGAAAACTATGAAGGAATTCCGAAAGTTGAAAAGATGAACAAGATAAATTAAATAGTGACCGTGGAACGGTTTTTGTGGTGATTTTATTAATTAAATGTTAAACTTGAGTTTTGTTTGAGTTGTTTTCTTTAATTATTTAATTTACTGAATATTTCAAAGACTTTAAAGATTTTTTATCGACAAATAAGCAACGATATTGACTGTTTATACTCTAAAAACTAACAAAAAGTTTCGATTCGGCAAATTGCAATGTTATTTTCACCACTTTAAATTTATATGTAATAAATATTCAATTACATTTGATTTAGATCATCTTGGCACAGAGGTATAGTGTGTGACTATTATTGGACGGCTCTGGGTTCGATACTATAAGGAAAATATTATTCTATTTGCTCGGTTTAGTAATAAAATTAAGCACGAATTCGGATTTAACACGCAACGTTTAAAAAAATAGTTAATGAAAAGTGGGAAATAGAGAGTCCTCCCACCAGATTCCCTCTACCTATTTATGCCATGCAGAAAAATAAATAAAAAATCTTTTATATTTAATATTTTATATTTAATATTCTGATATTTAAATATCAAAATCCAATATATTATTTCAATATAACGAACCAGAAAATAATATCTCTTTATAAGATAAATATAGGGATTGTAGGGACTCGTCACTACATTCTTTGTCACTAAAAATCATATTTTTCTAGGACCCATTCCGCCTAGAATGATTTTATATTGAAATGCTTTTATTCTAAGCCAACCATAAGTTTTGTTATGTAAACCTTATTATTGAGTAAATATTAAGCCCTCTTATTGTCGATACTAGTTCTTTTGTGATACACTATTTTATTATAAAAGTCATCCATCAAAAAAGTACAGTCATTCTGAAACGTTATAGTAGTTTGCGAATTAATTAGCTTTTTTTATTTTACGCTGTTTTCCGTGAAGAAACAAAAATATTAAATGAAATATTTAATATTTTCATTCTTTCGCTCTAACCTTGGCGTTGAGTTCCGCCACTCAACACGCACTGTCTCCAATGGATACTGGAAATTGACACTCTTAACACTAAGCTCCCTCTACCTGTCCCGCTGTGTGTGGGATAAAAAGTGAAGCTAAAAAAAATCAGCATATATCAGGGGTAGGCAATGGGAATTGAGTGTTGAGATACTCCATTCCCCACACCCTGCCCAATTTTCGAGCCATTGAGTTGTTATTGAGTGACGGAGCTCTACATTACTCTTTGTCTCTCTACCAGAGTGGAGAGCCTAAAATAGTTCATCAGTCAGTCATTCCATCGAGTGGGAATGGAAGCCACAACCGTTACGCTTAAAGTCAAAGACTGTGCTGTGACGTCAAAAGGCCTCAATTAGGAGTAGGGTAGATTTTTAATTTTACAATTTTTTTACGAATTTAGGATTAGAGATTGTCATTTAGTTTTAAGTCTCTCCAATCTCTATTTTCTATCTTTTCTTTAGAAAAATTTTTGGTTAACAATTTACTTTAGTATTTATTGGAACACAATTTAATAAATAATATGCAACTTATGTACATATTATGTTTCGTTCAACAGCGTTTGGCTGTTAAATTAAATATGCTTGTATTTACGAAACTAATTAATGCTTCAACAAGGTTAAACAAATTAAAACATTATTTATGCTCATATAAAATTATGATAATTTGAATCACGATATATTTTATTGATACAACCTTTTCATTAACATTCATTTTGTAATATACATACTTACAATAAAATTTGTCTCGTGCAGCAGCAGAGTGAATGAAATATTTAATTGCCATTTTTCTCCCTCCTCCCCGTTCGTAGATACTCCCGTTCTCCATTTTCTTCCACCAAATTCTTGAGGCATTGCGTGTTGAGTGGCGAAACTCAAGAAAGTTCAAGCATTTTTATTTTGAATGTTCAGCGTTTCTCTTTGTCAATGTTCGAGTTTTGTGGTCGTTGGTCATGTTCATTGCGGTGCAGTTAGTTAGATACGTAATATTTTTATCGCGTCCTCATCTTTGTAGGAAATAGCCATTTTGATGTTCTGTTCCGCTATATCAGTCACGGAACCTTCATTTGCCCAGCGAATGAACCTGCCGATAGCGTCTTCCACGGCGTCAGTGTAGTAGATGCATCCTTTTGTATGCCTTGTTAAGGCGACGACAGCATGTGATATGCTGTCGTATAGGATGTTCTTACTGGCTTAGTTTGCATGATTACTACAAACTCATATGTAAGTCCTTGAGATTCGTTGATGATGAGGATACGCGAGTTTCCTCCCTTTCTATATCTTTCCTGATTAGGTCCGCTTTCTCTGCTTGTGTGTGGACCAGGTACAGAGTATTGGGGGAATCTATTGAAATGGAAGCACCTATGCATCGCGTTTTTGAGTCAGTTGTCTATTGGGCTCAGTAGTTTCCGTTAGAAACTTCGTTGAGCGCGTACATCACATATAGTTAACATCTATTTATTATTTATTTAAGTCTTTATTACACCAACAAGATGTAATAAAGACTTAAATAAATAATAAATAGATTATAAATAATAATAAGACAACAAGACTTACTTAAAAGCTACATCCTATATGTTACATGATAATTTACTTATATAGAT
>DWAO01003417.1:0-14250 GCA_018230605.1 Heliconius congener | reverse complement strand
TAGGAAGGCAGACCCTGGCAAATAGCCGGGATTAATGCCAGGAAGAAGAAGAAGGTATAACAGGTTTGAGAAATAGAAACTAGTCATTACACGGTCATATGTGCATATACAGTTGCACATCTAACCTGAAATATTTGCATACAAAAATTAACATATAGTGGATTCGTCTTTATCATGTTTAATGGAATTGCATAGAATTATTTACATTTAGAAACAAATAGAAATAGTTAGTTATTTTATATTTTTTGCACACATATAATAAAAAAAAAAAATGCAAGTAAAAAACAACTGAACCCTGGAGGCACTATGCGTTGAATGGTGGAACTCAACAACGCGCTTTGGCACGACACCAACAAAGAAAATGATAATATTAAATATTTAATTTCCTCAAGTAGGAATCAAACCCACAACCTGTCGCGGTTGCAGTCGACGATGATAAATTCTTATATATTATTATTATTTATCTAACAGAATATAATGTAAGAGCACGTTTAAGTCACGTCGCATGTGGAGTCATTAAGTAGGTACCTGGAGCCACGCTTTTATAGTTCAACCGTAAGACGGAACGACAGTTTTACGAGAAAATTTTGGACGAGTTTCATTTGACTAAGAAACTTTCCTTATTTTGCTTCTAGATTTTGACTCTGTCAGAGTTATCGAAGTACTAAAGAACCGGAATCTAATTTTATGCATTTCATGTCATATTGGTACAACATTTATTTTAGAGGAGGTTTCAGAGGTGTTTTGTGTTGTATATGCATAGGGTTAGTAAAAAAAATACTTAAATGGGAGGCCGTCGTGGCGCAACGACACAACGGTGTGAATATAAACGCGACGGTTGTAGGTTCAATCCCCACCTGGGGAAATTAATTATTATTTATTAATATTTTAATTTGTTCGCTCTGGTAATAACACAAAGTGCAGCGTTGAGTTTCGCCACTCAACCTGCTATGTTGAGACCGTCGTGGCGCAGGGACCATAGTATGAAGTCGATTATTTCTTTGTTCTGGTAACGAGCGCGGCGTTGAATTCCATTCAACAAGAAATGCCTCGAAAGATCTATGGATAGTAGTGTCTTAACATTAGATATCCAAATTTGATTTGCCTACCCTGCCATGTGAGGAATACAGCGCAAAGCTAAAAAAGTTATTATTTTAGGCAATTTTTTTGGATACAATCTTAGTTTTATAAATCAATATGGAGTACGTTACAGGAAAACACCTAAGGCGTTTGATACTGACGTTATTTCAAGTTTTTCAATATTTCATTTAATTTATGTTTTTAGTTACTCACCTAAGCTATGTTTATATTAAGCTTAAGCTTATATGTTACATTATAGCCAAACGATACATTTTTTTGAATATTATTGTAGCGTATGTATTATTCTGATGTATAAGCTATGTTAGCGTGACGCTTTATCTAAACCTGTTCAGCAATTTTTGCGTGAATGTAGAACAAATATTCATCTTCATAAAAAAAATGTCAATAATATCATTTTAACGTTTATCTCGGCAGTTTCAGTGACAGCAAAGATGTAGAAACGGCTTATACTGTTACTACATCAAAATAATAACTTCATTATTATATGTTTGTACTGGCGAGAATGTCGATTAAAATTTTATATGTAATAATAATATAATAATATATGCAAGGGTCGGGATGTTATGACACAGCAGTGAGGCTGATGTCAGAAATTGAAGGGACGGCCCTAAACGACGGCCTCGAGGCATTATAGTCCACAAGCAGTATACACTCAGGAAATTAAGTAACATGCTCCTACCAAGGTCTATTTGTACGATGTAGGATGAGAGTAATTCTCAACGAATTTACATTGCAATTAAATTATGATTTTAAACTCTACCTAGACATTGCATGTGGAGGTAACAGATTCAAATTATTTTTCAACGTGAATATTCCTCAAAATGGAGAAGTTGATTATTAAACGACTTCTGTAAGTATAGGAGGTTATCAATCTGACTGTATTTTTTTTTGTTTGTTACCTCAGTAATTTTGACTGAGTGAACCGATTTTGATGTTTCTTTTTTTATTTGGAAAACTATTGCTATATATTGATATTATTGATATATATTGTAGTTCTATTTTAATTTGGTACATTTTTGACATCAAAACCACATAAGTCTTATACTACAAATCAAGTAAAACAAACAGACTTAGTAATTGTAGTGGGTAACGTTTTTGTACCATTGACCTCAAAATTATAAAATCTTTTTTTACTTTTTAGTTCGTTGGTTGAATCGGTTTTTTTGAAATAACAAATTTCAAATTTAAAAATTAAATAATAAATTTTATGAAATGCCTAGCTGGCATCGACTTGAAATTTATAAAATTTGTAAGGTAAAATCTTTCTTTAATTATTTTTGTTTAACAAAAGCAATGTACGTTTTACTTTATGTCAAATATATTTTTTTACTTTTTAGTTTGTTATTTGAAGTCAATTTTTTTTTTAAAAAAAATTATTATATATTAATAACTAAAATTAGAAATTACAATATTTGTAAATAAGTAAGTATCTGATATAATGTTATTCATCTAGTACCTACTAAATAAATGTGCGTATTCCATCGCAAGCCATCTAGATCACATTAAAAATATTATCACTTTATAAAATATTTTAAATCAATTTTTCCGCTGGAAATATGAGAAAGAAGTTATATCTTGAAGAAAGGCCAATATGCAACGTAGTAGCTGTTTATCGTCAAAGGGGGTGAGTGGAAATAGAGTTGAATGAAACTGAATCATCTTGAAAGACTTTTCAGATAAAATAATAAAATCGTTCAGCTTATATTCAAATAGACGTGGTCTGGACAAAGGAAGTATCTGAACTGAGTAATGACTAAATTTAATATAAGAAAATCTTGCAATTGCATTTTAAAATAGGTAACTTCATAATTTACATCAGATTTAAAGGAAAAATATTTATAGGCAAAAATATTTTGGAATTATATTCTTGAATTAGATATAATAATAAATGAGAATTTTGTTCGCAGAACAAATTAATTGTAGACAAACTAGATTAAAATACTTTTTTAGAAAACTTAAAAAAAATAAGGTAGCGGAATTTGAACTCGCAACTCTTAGGAAACATCCTCACATGTTATTGTTCCACTTACCTATTTATCAAGTTATATATAGCTAGTTAGTGTATAGTGTACGTACAGTTAGTTAAAAAAAATACTTCAATGGGAGGCCGTCGTGGCGCAGCGACACAATGGTGTGAATATAAACGCGACGGTTGTAGGTCCGATCCTCACCTGGAGAAATTATGTATTATTTATTAATATTTTAATTTGTTCGCTCTGGTAAAAACGAAAAGTGCAGCGTTGAGTTTCGCCACTCAACCTGCTATATGAGCTTCAAAAGATGTTCGTTCAAGGAGCTACTTAAACGCGCAATGTTATTTTTTATTTATCATAATGTGTCTCTATCTGTCCAGGCCAGTCGTGGCTCAGGGGCACAAAGTGATTCGATCCCCACACGAGGAAATGAATTATTTATTTACATTTCTTCGCTCTAGTATCGAGACAAAGCGCGGCGTTGAGTTCAGCCACCAATGCCCCCTGAACTCGGCGTATTGTCCTAACACAAGGTTTCCTCAGCCTACCCTGCTGTGTGCGGGATACAGCGTGAAGCTGATTTATTTGTTTTTTCCATCATAATGTTAACAAGGTAAGGTATAACGTTAACATACTAGGCCGTTGTCTCGAAATAATATATTCATTTGAACTATAACTATTAATCAAATACAGTATATAACTCCTACATGTCAAAACAGCAGTCAAATTGAAGATAATGTTTTCACTTAACAGGAATTATTTACAACGCTTGGAACAATTCGAGAAAGCCATTTTGGCCTACAACGAAGCTCTGCGGTGGAATGTGAGAAATGAATGTTTTGTAAATTATATATTATTTTAATTTTGTTTTATGTGTTTATTATAATACTATAGCAGTTATGTTATGTTAGATAAGCAGTATCAGTATAAGTATCAGCTTCACGCTGCATCCCGCACACAATAGAGTGGGCGAAGGGGATTCTTATATTAAGATAATCCGTTCCAGACTTTCCGCTGAATTGCAGATACATTGTCTAGTGGCGGAACTCAACGCCGCGCTAATTGCCACCACGCCAGAGCGAAGAAACCAAAACCTAAATTTATATAATATAAATATTTCATTTCCGGGCGTCGTGATCGAACCTACAACCAATCGCGTTTACAGTCACACACTTGTGCTCCTGCGCCTTAAATATTTTGTAAATGAAATAAATTTTGTTTTGCCTGTTTATTATTATACTAGTTATGCAATTTTAGATAAGCGATGTTGATATATTGTGGTCGTTTCTCTATGATTTACGGTAAGGCATTTAGTATGTATATAGACCATTTGATTATCTTAGCACTATTTATTACATACAAATGCTTTAAACTGCTACTTTCCCTGAAACAGAAATTAAGTTAATTTTTTTTTTCATCTTCACGCTGAATCGCAAGTAGCAGGATAGGCAGACTGAATAAAGAATATATACGGGCTCCCTGACTGACTAAAGAATATGTTTCGCCGAATTCTAAAGGTATTAGGCCTGTTGAGTTACGGAAATTAACGCCGCGTTTTGCCTTGACACCAGAGCGAAGAAAAGAAAATATTAAATAATAATTTCTTGAGTGAAAATCGAACCCACAACCAGTCCCGTTTCCAGTCACACTCTTGTGCCCTTGCGCTACGACTGGCCTCAAGTTCAGTTATTTCATTATGATTAATATTCAAAAAGTTAAAACACCTGCATACGTTGCTTTTGAGAAGCTGTTATAATAGAATTTTAAGCCATCTTGTTAGAGTGAAACTTGAGTTTGCAGAACACCGACGTACGATCTCTTCTCGGAAGAAGTTTGGCTCGAGCTAAGGCAACACACTACGCCGGCGCTTTAGCAGATGCCGCGCACGCTGCTGGTATGATTTATAAAGTATCATTTTAGTATTTTAACTGCTGGATTTTTGGCGCAGGTGTACAAGGTTGTGGGTTCAATTCCCACTCGAGAAAGTCAAATATTTTTAGATTCATTTTCATCGCTCTGCTAAAGAGGCAAAGCACGGCGTTAAGTTCCGCCACTATGTTAAATGGTGTAATATCTCCGGAAATTAGCGGAGTATGGAGAATAGTAGAGTTTCGAGACTGGGTTCTCAGGTTCCCTCTGTCTACCCTATGGCCTATATAGTTATATGGCTATGTGCGGGCTACAGCGCAAAGCTAAAAAAAATTAAGTTTTGTTTAATTTGTTCTTAAATCTAATATTTTCAAAAATAAAGTCAATAAAGATTTAAAATTATTATTTAGAGCTAGAACCGGAAAATCTAACAGCTCTACAAATAAGAGCACAAACAGAATATGAGAAATGTGACTTCGAAAGGGCCTTAGTGTTGGCGTGTCGGGGTCAGCGGTTGAGGCGGTTGCCGCGCAACTTCGCTGACTGCGCCAGAAGTGCTGAGGAAACAGTAAATATTTTAATTTAAAATTTAAAATAAATATTAAATTAAATTTTAATTTTCATATTTAATTTAATATTTCTGTTACTTTTTATATGTATGTTTTACGTAGTTTTATGATTATATGAAATATTTTTGAATTAATTCGGTTACAATTAAAAGAGTTTTAATTTCATCATTATTACGAATTTCAAGACAGTCAGAAATATAGTCGAGAAATGAACTCGACTCTGGTAACGTGGCAAAACGCGGCGTTCAGTTCCGCTACTGAACACGCAATCCCTCCAGAATTCGGTGGAAAGTGGTGAACGGAGGTGTCTTAGTGGCGACGGAGAGTCTTAAGACTAGGTACTCAGGTT
Source organism: Heliconius congener (assembly GCA_018230605.1). Classification (NCBI taxonomy): domain Eukaryota; kingdom Metazoa; phylum Arthropoda; class Insecta; order Lepidoptera; family Nymphalidae; genus Heliconius; species Heliconius congener. The sequence continues at coordinate 8,389 of DWAO01003417.1, read as the reverse complement.
CCCTTTGCATACCCTGCTATGTGCAAAATACAGCGTGAAACTGGGATGGGACCTCAAATAAATAAGATTGTCCTATGAGATTAACCCATAAGAGTTATAGGTATGATATTATTTTAATTTAGAAAAAAAAAAACTTTCTAAAACTGTTTTGTTATTCATATTGATTATTTAGTTTATAAAAACTGACATTTTTTAGAATAAAACATATTATTTTAATATTTTTTGAACAAGAACAATCTCGCGCAAAACAACAGTTATATAGAGTACAATTTCATAAAGCAATGCGAAGCGAGCAGGTCGCTAGTCTTATATAAGCTAACATTTAGTAGAGACCCAATTAGTATCTTGGGAGCGATTACGCTGCAAGGTTGGAAAATTCTTTTTCACATCTTTCCTTATGTTTATATTATTTTCGTCTAAACAATTTTCGTCTAAAATGTTTTCAAGGACGCTTCAAACTACACTACCACATTATATTTTTTTAATATATTATTTAGTATTTTAATTAAATTTTCTTTTTTCGTATACGTAGCCTACGTTATTCATTTTTGTCACTTGTTAGACATCCATTATTTTAATCTAAGACTTTTCCAAACAAAAATATATTAAATTGTAACTAAAGGCCGTCGTGGCAAAAACGCAGCGTTGAGTTAGCACTTTAAGACGAAATGCTTCTTAAATAATACAGAAAATAGAGAAAAGAAGTTCTTCCCTACCTACCCTTCTATATGTGAGAATATAGCGTGTAACTAAAACGTGTAAATATCCACAGTAGAAAGCCATTCTTGCGATTATACCTTATAACCATATCATCATATCTAGCTAGTCTCTATAAAGAAACTTGTTAAGTACTATTGTTCACATTACTAGAATTTCAAAAAACTCATTGTATATTTTAGATAAGAGAATGCTTGGGCAAAAGTGCAGAGAAAGTATTATCTTACACAGCTAAGCTAACACCACAAATACGACTGGTGGAGGCGACAATGGACGTAGGAACAAAGGCTCCAACATGACAAAGCCGATTGCAACATCAGTCAACTCTTCAAGTAAATTACATTTTGAAATTAAAAAGATAGATTTTCAGAATAAATGATTTTAAATCCCTTAAGAAAATACTAAAATTACCCTTTTATTTTCTATACAAATTAAAAGACTGTTGGATACTAAACTCAAACTCATATCTTTTTCTGTAAAATTCAGTTAGACGAAGTTCTGAAGTTGTATTTTAATATCTAGTATATTTAAATAAATTAAAAATAAATCAGCTTCACGCTGTATCCCGCACACAACAGAGACAGAGGGAACCGTGTTAAGACACTCCGTTCCCCACTTTTCGCCCGAATTCTGGAGGCATTGAGTGTTGATTGGCAGAACTCAACGCCGCGTCTTGTCTCGACACCAGAGTGAAGAAATGGAAATATAAATTTAAGTAAATATTTTAGCTCCTCGAGTGAGGATCGAACCCACAACCAGTCGATTTTTACAGTCACACTTCGTGCCGCTGCGCCACGTTGGCCTCATATATATGTATGTATGTGTATACTTAAATAATTATAGTATAATTAAATATTTTGCGGGTATGACCTCTATTTTATCGAAAACGAAAACGTTAGAGAAGCGTTCATCAAAAAATTTAACGAATACTCCACCTAGAAATTCAAAGCGCGGAGGAGGAACGTTTATACGAATAAAATTTAATTTTAGAACTTAAATTTTCACTGCAATTTTCATATCTAAGATTCAAGAAATATCTCGTGTGGAAAAGCACAGGGCCGAGCGTATATCCCGTGTAATGGCGTCTAAGTATTTGGAGCAAATGGCGCATGACAAATTTTTCCTTACGGCGACTTACAAGGATGAAAGACTCAAATCCGCAAACAAATTGGGATCAAAGAAACTGCAGGGCTTAGCTTTTAAAGCATTGGCCGACGTTGAAAAACGACAAGTGCGTATTAAATATGTGAGAGTTAATGTTACGCGAGGTTACGGGTTCGATTCCCATTTGAGGAAATAAAATAATTGACATCTTCATTTCTTCGACCTGGTGTAGGGGTAGAACACGGCGTTGAGTTCCACCACTCACACGCAATAACTCTAGAATTTGGTAGAAAGCGCTATAAACTCCCACTGTCTAACCTGCTAAAGGCGGGATCCAGCTGAACCTAAAAATCTTTAACTGTTTTTACCTTAAAATTCTTAACATAAAAGCTCATCGTATTTTTATATAAATAAATAGACATCATACAAAACATGAATGATTCAAGCTTAACATACGTTTTTATAAATTTGTTAGCCTGTTGTATAAAGTTCTTCTTATTCAAATTTCCAGATTATAAATACCTATTGTATTTAAAAACTGGAAATTTAAATAAGAAGTTTTGAATAAAAAGCTTAGAGGACTAACAAACTAATTACTATAGTAATGTGAACATAATATACTTCATATCATATTTGAAAAAAAAACGATATTGAACCAAGATTGCTTGGTAAAATTCTTTTATGGACACTCACTCACTCGTTTACAAGGACTACTTTCTTTTTCCAATATCCTTTTTTATTAAAAGTTAACATAAAACAGTTTGCTTTGACATTTTAGTTTTAAAATCGTATGCAATATTTATACTTAAATGTTTTTTGGAAAAGAACGAAATACTAACAGTAAAAAGTTGAGTTTAGGCAGTACTACGAGAGCGGAGACCTATGTACGCCGCTAGGGAATCCGAGACGGCTGCTCGTGCGAGACTGTCAAAGGCAAGAAAACAAAGAATAGGAAACCTTCAACGTCAACATAAAACAGATGCTCGCCGCTTAGTCAATAATGTTCAAGATATATACGAAAAACGTGACACAGCAAAATGCCTCGAAGCGGCGGTGTTTGCTATGGAACAGATCACAAGGATTCCGACCAACATGCTGCCGACAAAAGAGAAATTTTTACAAGAATTATATGAAATTGTCGCCGAAGCGTTTTTAGATCAGGTTCGTCATTTAATTATATTTGCAAAAGATCCTTTTTAAAGCTTGATTTAAGATTCTAAAGAACCAAGACATTCGAATTAAGACGAATTATTTCACTATCTTCAAAGCACAACCTGTAAAATTTCGCATACTAATTTAATATTGTTCACAGAAACGTGTTAAAGATGAAATGAGCGAAGCAGATCGCGAGAAAAGAGCCTTTGTACTGCTGGGAATACCAATATCGCGTGAACCGAGTCGTGATTCAATTTTGCGTACGCGACCTCCGGCGCCGCCGCGTGACGCCAAGTGAGACATTCTATTCTAAAAGTATTTCTTATTTCTGTCTGTTCAATACTATCGTAATATATCTGTTCAATATAATTTATCGAAATAATCTCTTTCCATATTTAAAGTTTTATATTTTATGTTTTAAAATATATTTAGACATGTAATAATTATAACTTTTAAATATCAACTTTTTTATTATTCTATAGACGCAATAAGAATACAATTTTATGTTAATTGTACTACTTTCCTTTTGGGGTTCAAAATCCTAAAAATGGGTTGAAATAGATTCATGAAACAAATCGTAATTTATGTGTTTTAGGAATTGATTTGATTATCGTATTTAATATATATTTCTTTAGTTATTGAATGCGCGGTATTACGATAAGCCGTTTGCGCGCAGCAACTACAAATATAGTTTTTCCCACACAAATTCCGTCTCTCAATCTCTATCTATCATTGAGAAATTTCAAGCACTACGTGGCTGTTTCAGAGGATATAAACTTACGTTGGGAGATCCTAAATCTTGAAATCTCGATATATTTTAAAATCATATAATTTAATTTTTTTTGTACCATCACACAACTAATAATTTACAAACAATAACAAACAAAAACAACAAATCATTGAAAACTAAAGATTTGGCCGAACCAATATAACAATTATATAAAATAATTGGTTTAGAAAGAAGCAATTTTGTCGAACAATATACTTTAAATTAATATAATTTTTTAATTGTATCAAAATAGCCTTTAAAATGTTGCTCGACAATCTCGTCTTTCATACGTTTGTAGTATTAGTCCTATAATAATCGGTTCAGCTGGTCCGGTCCCGGATACACAGAGAGACAGACAGACAAAAATGTTAAAATTGTGTAATTGTGTTTTGATATCGTTTAAATAACTATATGCACAGTAATTTAAGTTTTTTTTTCAGCTTTACGCTATATTTGATATCCTGAATATTCATTGTGGATAGAGTGGCGGAACTCAACGCCGCACTTTGCCTTATTACCAAAACAAAGAAATCAAAATATTAAATCAAATCAAATCAACTTCGAGCTGTATCCCACACAAAACAGGAGATAGCGGGAACCTAGTGTTAAAACACTCCGTTGCCCACTTTCCGCCGAATTAGAAGCTTTTCATGTTGAGTGGCGAACTCAACGCCACGCTTTGCCTCGACACCGGAATGACGAAAATGGAAATATGAATTCAAATAAATATTTCATTTCCTCGAGTGAGCCACAACCAGTTGCGTTAACAGTCACACTTCGTGCCCCTACGCCACGACTGGCGACTGGCTATAATTTATTTCCCCGAGTGGAGATTGAATCCGCAACTGTCGTTATTAAAGTGCACACACCACTCACCCTTGTGCCACTGCGTCACGATGGCCTCATTGAGTAATTTAAGTGTTTTGGGAATTTGAACTTGATTTTGCTTGCAAAACTTGTTGTATTTAAAGAAAAATATTTATTTTTACGTTATTTAAGTAGACGGTAAGTACGCGCAAGGCCAGCGCAGTTTTTTACGCGTAAATTCTGATCTCGATCCTAAATTAAAATCTCTGTGTTTTTATCGTCATACACATTGAAAGTTAAAGATTTAACCAATTCAGTAAAACAGTTGTATTAAATAACTGTAATAGCAATTAGCAAATTTGTCCACCAAAGTATTTTAAATTGATATAACTTTTTTATTTATGAACCGATTGTAAAAAAATCAAACCCAAAATCCAATATAAAAAAAGCGCATTTAAATCGGCTAAGCCGATTTTGAGATTAGCGACAGACAAACAGACAAAAATTAGATTTTTTTTTTGGGTTCTGCTTAAAGGTTCCTCAATAACATTTTTTCTTATATATCCTCCCTGTACAGACCGATCCATTATAATTTTATTATAAGCATAGATTATTTACTGGGAACTTTTCAAGTTAATGTAGAACAAAATGTTTTTCAGGCGTCGCCTACGTACATTGGAAAGAGCGTTCACTTTGAGCAGCCGTGCAACGGAACGCTGTTATATTTTACACGAACTAGGACGTTTATACGCCGATACAAAACAAGCACATAGAGCAAGATTCTACGCTATGAAGTGCCAATCGGGTTCAATTTTACTGTATAAAACTAAATAAAGTGTTGCAGTCACTTGCAAGAAATTGCATTTCTCAATCTACTGCGGAATTTCGCAATTTTGTAATTCTATATAACATCGATTTCAAGATGTTGCGCTTTAGTTCAAAGATTTAGGTTTTTAAAACTATCTTTTGTAAATAATAAGCCGTGTTAAAGCCGTGTCGTATCATTGAGTTTGAATTCCATCCGTCAGCCGTACCAATTTAAGATATAACGTGTTGAGTAGCAGAACTCAATGCTGCAATTTATCTGAACACAAAATAAATAAAATTTAATAATTAAATAATTCAATTAAATGCAATCCTTCCAATTGATATCAAACCTACAACCATAGCACTCACAGTAAGATATTGTTCCATTTCGCCACAATAGCCTACATATCGGCCCTTGAGGTTCATGATAACGTTTTCAAATAAAGGAAAACTACTATTGTATGATTAAATTATTTTAAACTAAAAAAAATCGGTCAAGGGCGAGTGACACTCGTCCATTGAGGGTTCCGTGCCAATTTCAGATTTGTTGGTCAAATTTAGTTTGTGGGCGTAGGTACTCATTTAGTTTGAAATTTTAATAAATATGAGCTTATAATTTTCTTCATAATTATACATTTTTTCATTTTTTTTATTGTAAGTTCTCACTTTGAGCTAAATTTCATAACTATAGATCGTCGGTTAGTGCTCTTAAAAATAGGTATTTTTTCTTTGTTCTGGAGGACCGTAGACCGGAATATTTCATGTCAATTTCATATGAATACCTCCGCCTACGTCTTGATAGACAAGCAAAAAATTGATCCTATAACTTCCTTTATTTATCCTACAATTCCTTTTGAGGTACGGAACCCTAAAAGAAGCATAAACAAGTCATACTGTTAATACTTGTAGAATCGAGAGCGGCAGGTCATCGCATATGGCTACTAAACGCAACGTTCCTCTTGGCACGCTGTCACATACTACAGAATAATCGACCTGAAACACGAGCAACGTTGATAGAAGGAGCTGGATTTGCCAAATCGTTTGGATATTCAGATGTGGCTGCCTTCTTTGATACGGTATATCAGTATGTTTATAGTACTAGTACTAGACGATACAAATATATACAAATACATATATATTTCGTAGAGCCAAAAATATATATAAAATGTATGAAATATTGAATTATTTGTTACATATAACAGATAGAACAATGTCTACTACGACTTCACTCGTACTGCTCTCGATATGTAAGGATTTTTTTGAATGAATTAAATTGAATCTCTAAGTATATTCTACTTTAATACTGTACCAAAAACGTTTGTACAGTGGGTGGATCAAATTAAACTTTTACTATAACATAGAGACTTAAAAAATCATTTTTCTAAAAATAACAGTAAAACCATCTAAGTCCTATTTGATCCTACTCAAGTCAACCTGGACATTGTAAATAGGCTACTGAACGCATGAAACCGTATATAAATAAATACATATATACTATAAAGTATATATAAAGATCACAGCGTGAAAGTTTCCTTTAGTAGAATACGAGTAATGCAATAAAGCATTCACAAGCACAAAACTATTGTCTAGCAACATTTCTATTCTATTGTTCGATATAAATCTATAAGTCAGTTTTATTCGAGCTATTTCAATTCAAACGGAAGTAATAAAGGCATCAAGTACACACACTATGTCTCATAAATCCTACTAAAAATGTACATTTACTTATACGAAGCCAGATCCGAGATTACAACTAGAATATCATGAAATGTAGGCTTCAAGTTTATTGCAGTAGTCGTTTGTGTCATTTTTGTTTCTCTTTCATTTCAAGTTATGTTAAACTTACAAGATTAATGACTATATAACCTTTAGCTACGTGTAACAGCTTATTCCTTTCTTCTTAATATATTAATGTTTGTGGTCCATTTATGTTCTTCGGACCAGTGACTCTTTTTCTTTTGACCTGTCTGTCGCCTTTTATCAAGCAATCTATTATATTATTAACTGTATTAAGTAAATGCACAATATTGTTTTTACGGATCACAAGTAAAATTTTAAAAAATTACATTTGTCTGAGATGTAAATTCTCTCTGCTTCGCCTGCGTGGATTTAAAACATATTTTTTTCTTTAAATTATAAATTTTAGAAATAACAAAAAATAAATTTAAAAGTAAAATAACAAGACGCAATCCAATTTTCTAAAGTAAATTTTTATGACTTCTAGTGTGTGAATGTAGCACTTGAAGGCGAGGGTGGATCCACAGACTCAACAATTATGAAACGAGAGAAAGCTATGGTGGGTTTGATGCAAGACGATGACATGAAAAAGGCTGCAGAACATTTATTTAGAAGAATGTCAGCTATTCCTGCGTCCAGGTTAGTATTATTCATTTATATTATTACTATACCTTAAAAAAATACTGTTTATCTATACATAATAAATCTGTAACTGGTCACTTTTTGTACATAGGAGATATATGAGAAAACTCAAAACAATCATTTCTAAAATTTTTGTCAGTTTGTCTGTGCTTGCGTGCTAATCTCAGAAACGACTTAACCGATTTAAATGCACAATTCTTCACATCATTTTACTTGTCTGTTCGTTTTATTATTATTGATCCATAAATAAAAAAATATGTCAATATAAAGTATTTCATGCAAAAATAATAAATAAGGAAATTAATGTAGATGACAAACCAAATAATTTTGTAGTATAGGCGGGTGAAGCCGCGAGTAAAAATAAACTTATCGCCAATTTAAAAAAAAACTTAATGCATACAACTTTATTATACAACTCACACAAAAAGTTTGAATTATTTATTTACGAAACGGAATCCCAGTACGTTAGAATGCTGCGTATCTGACACAGAATTTAAATACTTGCTTAATTAAAATCAGCTTCACGCTGTATCCAGGCAGGGTAGGCAGAGGGGACCTAGTGTTAAGACACTGCGTTCTCCACTTGCGAACTCAACGCCGCACTTTGCCTCGACACCAAAGCGAAGAAATGAAAATATAAATGTAAATAAA
>DWAO01003416.1:0-14251 GCA_018230605.1 Heliconius congener | reverse complement strand
AGGCGCGAGGCGCGGCGGGCGCGACCATTTGCATCACAAATGCGGGTGGCGGCCGCGATGCGCCCCGATGCCCTACGCCCGCCCGCGCTCGCGGCCGCTGCGGCTTCCACCCGTATCAGACAATGTCACAATCAACGTCGCGTGGACGCTTTTTGGCCTTTATGTGATTGCCGATTGTGGTCGACCATAAATGTAACTAAGATTTATTTAGCTACATTTCTAACTTTTTAGTAGTCACAAATATACGCCACAAATACTTACTAGACTTAGTCCGGAGAAATGGCTATTGCATAAAGCCTATCGTATATAACGGCCGTTTGTTCGCGAAGAGAAAAGCTAATGCAAGTAAAAGCAGCCAAGTTGAGAAGCGATGAATTAATAACGAACTTCTCCCGCGACGCGTGATGACGGCCAACAAGAGTAGCGCATTAGACGCCAACTGAAATTCACCAAAATCTCCCCTAATTACCGTCAGATACTTTTTCTCGTAATTTTTATTCAAAAATAGAAATATACCTTAACTTATTACTTTAAACTTTGAGAATAAATAGACTGTAATTTTTTGTACGAATTACATTAAATACTTGGAAATAAAATGTATTTAAGCAAAAAAATTAAAAGTTAAATATTTATAAAGAGAAAAGATGTTTGTTCTTTAAAATGTTAAGTTAGAAGAAAGCTGCAATGAAATATGATGACTACTTCTGGTAAACGATGCAATCAGGGAAAGATTTATAATAAGATTTACCTTATCCGTTACTCTACCTTGTTTTCTTGAGGCATAAAAATTGTTAGTGTAATTCATAATATTTTTCTATATTTAGGATTTCGTACAAAAAAAAACCATTATATTGCATAAGCACTGATATAACTTGATAAGTTAATAGCTATAGGTACATATATATAATAATTAACTTATTAATTTATTTTAATATTTTCATTTTACAAATATGACAGCAATTATCGAATTTAAAGCTGTTTATAGAACAAAAATCGATTGCAATATCTTCAATAAAAGTAGTGCAAATGAAAAATCACACGTTTTTACTTTATTTATACTGTATTACCACGCTCGTTGGATCATGTCAATTTTCTTAATAACGTAAGTAGGTTACATGTACCTACTGTAACGGCAAGGTAAGAAAGGGGTTACTACGAGACGGTTTCACAATATTGAAATAAATCTCTCATGGAATGACTTGCTTGGAAATTACCCGGTGGCGTAAGGTCTACGAAATAGGTGGAAAAGCGGCTCTTAATTAAATCAAGTGACACGTCTCGTACGTTGCTTCAATCACACGACCTCAATAAACCCGAGCTTCCGACGAATCTGCTCCTTTCATGCTACCTTAGTTGTATCCAACCAGGATACCGGTACTTATAAGACGCATATAGCGTACGGAATATCAGGATCTGTACAATTTACAATTACTTCTTCATATCCTAATTGCATGTAAAGATAAGTAGAAAGTAAATGTCAAACAAACGAATTTAACTATAATGAATGAAAACTAAAAAATATATAAATGTGTAACTGTGTTTCTCATATTAAGATTTTTCTTGAAGCGACATTTAAAATTGCATTAAATTTGGCCAAGGATACTACAATTCAATACATAGTGTCATAAATGAGCAGTAAGTGGATACGGAATGGCGTGTACTTTTGTCTTTATCTAATCCGCATAATACAATAACGAAAAATTGTTATTGTTTATGTTGGTAGTATTCAACATTTATCTACATTTACTCAGAATAACATCTATGGACAAAGATATAGGTAATTTGGTAGGTCTAAAAACTTCATTTCTTTCATTAACATAAGTTAAGTGCTTAATGAACATTTTATGTTTGTTAAGCTTTACGTTATATCCCGCACATATTAGGGTAGGCAGAGAGAACCGGGGAACCAAATGTTGAGACACTTCGTTTCCATTAAGAAACTTTCATTCTCCACTTTCCGCGGAATTCTGTATGCATTCTGTTGAGTGGCAGAGTCCAACGCCACGTTTTCCCTTGTTTTAAGAGCAAGGAATCAATAAAAATATGAATACTTCATTTATCAAGTGAGAATCAAACCGACAAACTAACGCATTTACAATTGTACGCTTAGTCTCTTGCATCACGACTGGTCTCTAAATAAAATTTTATGTTGCTTGTTAATATTTATACTTAAATAGTTAAAAAATCCTAATTTTACACATACTTCTACATAACTGTATCAATGTACGTTCAACCACAATTTTCAGGAAAGTTTACCATAATAAGCTACGTCTATGCAAAGCCGTGCCTTGAAATTCAAGTCACATTTTACGACTAATTTCAGAAAAGGAATACTGTTACCGCACCGAATTAACGGCAGTAAACTTCAATAAATAGAACTTCACAAAGGTTGTCGTCGATTTAATTAAAATTTACGATTTGTATAAAACTGCATTTATAGATTTGAACGCAAGTTTTCGACTCACCGCAATAAAAAAATAAATAAATAAAAATAAACAGAGCAAAGTGGATAAAACAAATAATAAAAAGGGGTGCTGCAACCCTGCGGGACAAGTGAGTCGACAAGAACTTGTGCAGTGGCTGCGCACCGATCGCACTCATTATTCCCGTAACGAGCTCGCGACAACCGCCGCCCGTTCCCGTTCCGCACTCTCCGTGTCCCGGCAATGGCAATTAATTAACTGACTAAACGGTATGGTGTTTTACATTGTGATGTTTACGCAACTCTCCAGCGATAATGTCGCCCACCCGCCACCGGACCAACCAGTGCAACCAAACTTCGCTTCGCATTAATTAATAAAATATTATTTAGTAGCCCCATCCTACCCATCTCACTAAAAAATTAAAACACTCATTATTGAGCCCGTTATAAAGTTCACTGCATACAAATAGCTTATTTGCACAAGGAATAGATATAAATAGCCCCGCAATTGTATTTGATGCATAAAGTACCTACTACGTATGTATGTATTTAGTGTGCCCAGCCCATTAGGGGAAATGAAAAACATACAAATGTGTTTTCTTATTATATAATAAGCAGAATTACACCCAAGAATAATGGAGAAGCTATAAAAGGAATACAAATTTATTGTTACCGAGACTCGTGAATCAATCTGCTCTTAATCTTCAATGAGATTATAAGTGGTAGTAAGGTAGTACGTTTACGTTGTCATAATGTGATATCGTCTTGGGAAGCGTCGTGGGGGTTGGTGCCCACCACAAATAGTGACTTGTGTCTTTATTTTGTAGCATCAGAGACCAGCCTTTTCACACATCTCCATGTCGTAACAGCTGGCAGTCTCCGTTACTTAAATTAGTTAACAATGACACATATTGCTGGCAAACAAACGCTCAGGATTCCTAAATAGCACAGTCGCTATTCTTAACTATCGCCGCCACACCGCCTCGCCGCCGCACCGGTGAGCATGCGTCCACTGATTCATACACACCTCAAGGTGCTATCGGATGAGAATGAGCACACTTCTTAAATTAACAATTTTGCAACAAACATTGTTTTATTCTTGCATCCAGGTATCAATTGAAGATAGTTAGTTAGCTATTATATGTAAAGACATACAATACAAATCAGATATAAAAAACGGCGTAAAATAGAAAATAATGATTATCAAATAGAATGGCCTTATGTCCGTCCGAAAGGCATGTGCGCGTATCCGAGAGCTATTGCGTGTTGTATAACAAGCGACTCGACTGAGGACATTGATCTCGCGCTTGAACTTGAAGTAAGTAGTGATATTTTTCACATGATTTAAAATTAATAAGCAAACTTAATATTATGGTGTAATTAAAATTCTCATTAGTACTGTCAGCATGATGTGGGTAAGTGCCATAAATATTTAAATTCCCGGTTGAAGAGCAACCGTGACACGAGTATTATCTACAGGAAAATAATTTTCCAGCACGTCAGTGTACCAAACGTTGCCCGGAAATTGTAGGAAATTGCAAGAGAAAATGAATCCGACGGTTTGAGAGGAGGTCCAGTTGAATCGGGCAAGCTCCCTATACAAGTATAAACACCTATATTATACTTCACAGTACTGAATTAATCTGTTTTACCGTAACCATGTTATAAAAAAAATATTTGTCATTCAATTAAAGCTAATGTTTTAACATAATTGGTTCCAGTACATTGTTAAGAAGTGCCCATTTTTAATTATTCATACAAGTAGATATAAGAAATGTGCGAACTGGCATAAACCAAAAAGGAACAGAAAAATAAAAGAGCTCTCCATCAATCACACGAACAGAGCCCTGAGCTTCCGGACGCGGCCTGGCCGAGCGGAACATTTCTTTGAATAATGAATATACAGGTGGGTAGGTATCGTGTAGCCTGTAACTGGACGTGATATATGCCGTCGTCGACCGCATGCATAATTTCACTCATTTTATGTGGTTAATTGTCGAAAATGACCGCAAGTGAAATATATTACAACGTAGCGAACGCCGACACCGCTACGTGACGGCTAATGTATTCTACGGCCCTAGCGCTCCGCCTTCACCTTCGCGTTGCCTGCCTGGCTCTTTGTAGGTTTGCGCTATATGTAGTAAAGCAACACACACGCCGGTTACCCATAATGCATACGTTTAAGTTGACACGTGTTTGATGCAAATTATTCTGATATCATCATTATAATATAAGCGAGATTTTATATTTGTTCCATATTTTTATGTTAGCTCGTTATTAAATGCAAACTTTGCAGATGTATATCAAGGTTAATGTTGTTTAGTTATAATTAAAACTATTATATATCCATATATGTTAAAAAAAACTTTCTTTTGTTATATTCCAAAAGTTCTAAGAGAAATTTACTTCTTCATACAAAAGTATTAGTTACTTTATTTCGTAAAGTGGTAAATGAAATATCAGCAGAATATAGAGTATATTTGTTGTTGTTTACGTGTGCTGATAATGATTTGTAGTAAACTTCTAAGGTTAGTAGCCACAACCGAAGTACCCACGCGTAGTGCACAATCGCTTCGGCTCACGTTTACAATGCTGCTGCATTACAATTTTTCAAAGCAGACACAAGCGACAGGCCATAACAAAAGAGCTAGGAAGGCGCAAATAAACGAGCGTTGCGGCAAACGAGCGAGTGAGATTCATACATAGGACGACTTCCTCTTTACTAATATCTAATGTTTTTGCTAAGTTTTCTTTCTTAGCTTTATTCTTTTGTCTTCATGTCTAGAACCAATGTATTTATGTTATTCGTATAATATAATTTTATCAATGGATACCTTATAGATACCGTATTAATATATAAACACTACGGGAATTTTGCGTAAAACAGGTATGAATAAGTTTTAAAATACAAAGAGCGAACTCAATTTGAGTAATGTAACTTTTGGTCTGTAAACACGAACTTTGGAAAAGCTCTGCGAAGCGGTTTGGAAGTATCTCTACATTTAGCGCGTTTTCAGGTCGTAGAAATGAATACGGCAAAGATCGGGTGGCGCGATACAGCGACGGCCGCGACGCGTGCGGCCGGATAACCGGAGTATTGCAAATACATTTCTAAAGCAGGAGCGGGTCCAAAAAAAATGTACGTCAACATATATATTTATTTTAAAATTGAATGTAATATTCTTTATATAATCTGCTATCTCATGTGTCTTTTTGTTATTTTGTACAACAAAAATGTTCATATAAATCATGTTTAACATAAGTAGGTACTTAATGTAGTATAACCAGAGAAAAGAGGAGAATTTAGATCTTTCATTAGGGATTGTAATTTATATAAATATAACTTTAACTCTAGGTCTCTACTCTGTCTCTCTAATAAATCAGGCAAGCAACGATATACAAACGCGAGTAATCCTGCTAAAATAGTTGAATTATAAATATTTAAAAAACGAGAAAAACAAGAATTTAAGTGATTCATGTAATGTTAGTTCAATTTATTTATAAAAATTCCAAATTTAATAAATTTTTAAGACTTTTGTGTAATATCGCGTCATTCTTATAAAAGCTATCGTTCTCGTGGGCAAATTGTATATAAGTACAATTACAGAATATTATATTTAACATAGAAATATTTCGTCGGCGTTTAACATAATAGTGAGTGAGTATAATGTTTACGAATTCAGATATATTAAAGTACATTGTAGATGTGTTTCAATAATATGTACATTATTTAATAATATATAAGTTTAATAATGTATAAAAACTCAATACATATTTTATGATCGAGTAAAACACGCATACATGAAATGGTTCTTATGTCATTGAATTGATATAATATGAAGAATTTTCCAAAAGACAATATTTATAAGAATTACAGCCTATTACTGCGTTTTATAATGTTGCTGATAAAAATGTATTCAATCAATGTGGAAATGCATTTATTTTAAAAAATGAACTTTTTTGAAATACATCGTTTATATCGAAAAATTTTAACTAGCATTGGTTACAACTTACAATTTGTAGTTTGAGATCTTTTCCAGCCGCCGCAGCAGCCGTCACCGAGGTAGTCACAGGGGATAACCACTGATGGAGGTTAATATAACGTTTTGGTAAAAGTTTCAAGGAAACATCCGCTTGTGCATAAGCACGCTCCAGGCACGCAGCGGTCGCGCCGTCCAGGGCCAGCGCCGGCTCCAGGAGCGCACCACCACCTTCGAGTACAACCATGATGGTCAGGTAGCCGCGTCGCCAACAACACAACAGACAGCAGACTACAAACACTACACGTAAGTCACTTCACAGCGTGCGAACGCAAATTGGAGCTACATGTCGCGCGGTACGTGGCATCCGAGCGGCGAGAGTCGCGGAACTGCCGCGTCGCTCACCTGCCGCGGCAGCCCGCGCCCCTCCTGCGCCGCCCACTATCTCGACAACAAACAACGTTTCTGCAGCGGCCGTCCTGCATCCTCTGACTACACTAGATACACCACTTTCAGCCTACTTTCTCGAATACACGATCATCAAACATAGCCATGCATGCACTAAGTTGTTTATTCCGTGAATGAACTTGCCTTCTTACAAACTCTAACTGTACTCTGTTACATATATTCTGTATAATATTAAAAATGTATCAATTATTAACTATTATAATATATTTATTAATATTAAGTTACTTGCTTTTTTAATAATTTAACCCAGAAGAAACGAAGCTAATATGAATTTATTATATAAACGTACTTAATTTGGTAACGCTAGCAAGTTTCTGCAAGCTCATTAATAAAATATTGATGAAGCTTTTGGGCATTGTGAAATACGAAAGATTTATTGTTTTATGTGTTTCTTATACGAATATAAATGTGAATATATTATAAACATTGTTAGGGTATTCTATAACCATGTAAAAAGTACCCATAAAATTATCGTATTAAAAATACGTTCTTTGTTGTATATAAGTAAATATACACTCTAATTTTTAAACGGAAAACCTTCACTAAACCGAATGAAAAAATAAGATCACTTATGACAAAAAATTGTAAGATGACTGACATATCCAGAGGTCAACTCATACAGCTCAAACAGGTGAAACTATGCATTTTTAATTTATGTGGCATTATTGAGCACAAAGAAATAAATTTTGGAAAATTAATCTTCAACATAAAAGTTGAAAATTGAAATTTAAATTGTTAACTAGTAAAACAACAAATGAAAGTGTGAAGTGATTGTTGGAAATAGTGGGCCATTTTTTACCACGAAATATTTTCCCGTCTTATCCCCCGTCAAATCCGTGAGTGAAACAAGTTATGAGATAAAAGCGCCTTCTGTGAAGACAAATTCGTCACTGCGCTATCTTTTTAATTTGATACTAATTTTTAATCGCAACTTAGTTTTTATTGTATCTCCCGTAGATATGCCTGCAAAACAAGAATTCCGTTTTGGTAACATATTAGTCCTTTTTAGTGCTATTCTACTCTAATTCATTGCAAGTATATTAAATGTTTCTTATTAAAACAATATATTTTGTAACAAATAATACATTCTATATACCTATAAACTAAATCCCCGAAGCGTTATTTAATATAAACGATATAATCCTTTATGCTATAGTCATTAGATATTAAATAAAAATAAATATTAGCGTAGCTAGATTTAAAATGTACCATTGTAAATAATATTAATCAACATTTATTTATAATATTGTATAATATATTAGTAACAGTTAAAAAAAGTTTGTGTACAGAGTAACGTTATGTATTGTAATATGATTTTTTAAATTTCGGACCTACTGGACGGTTTTAAATTATATATTTTTTAATTGTATAACAATCAGGCCTAAACAATAATTTACTCTTCCTAGCTTTAATATAATTAGAAGATGTAGAAGTATAGCAAACCTACAAAATTATATATTGTTTGTGTTTATTTCCTCTAGATAAATGCTACGATGATTGACCAATAACTTTCTTTTCGTATCGAACCATTTATTTTCTTTACATTTCCTCTTTTTTTAGTTGTATCAATGTCAAACTTACGACGTTTTCTACATTTAGTTGTTGATGGTATAGATGCTAGACGCTTCTGCAGCAGAGGTCGCAGCGCTTGTACTTAGTTAAAATGGTGACTGCACCCTAAGTGTGCTAATTATAATTCTCGATCACGCAGTGTTTATATAAATAAAATACTTACATATATTGCACTAACATTTATATTATTCACACTTAAAGTTAACAAAACAACGCAAGTATACTGAGATAACTGCCAGATTTCTTTTGCATGCTTTGTTTATTATATTAACCTTAAATTTATTTTTTTATAAAATAACATTTAATACGAATGTATTGATATCAGCTACTATTATATAAAAATTAAATAAGTAAGTTAAGATACTTTCGCTTTTGTCATACAATGTTGTTCACTCAAAAAGATGATAGATCAAGTTCCTGATCGCCCTACGTACACAGGAACTAATGTATATATCCGTCGTATGTACTTCGCATTTCATAAAAAAATGGGTAAATGTATTTATGTAAGTGAGGAATTAGGAGGAAAAGGGCAAAAAACGTTTGTCGTGAAAAAAAAGTGAGTCTTCTTGTTTGCTGCCTTCGACGTGATCTCGAAGTTTTGGCCTTAGATATCCAATGATAATAATAAAAAAATTAAGATTGTATGAAAATATCATAAGGTCTACAGTATCGAAGCGGACTTTTTAACTAACAATAGATAAATTTATACGTTTAGCTAATTAAAAAACCAGAGAAACTAGAATATGGAGAGCAATCAATATAAATTAAATTAATTTGGGTAAAAGAATAGAGAAAACACGCGCCAACGATTTAGGAGCCGGTTGCCACGTGATTCGCTCTCGAGTCCCTCGTCATTGAACAAATCAAACACTTCGTCTCAATACACAAGCAAACTTCTAAACAATTAGCAAACTCTGAATAATAATTTAGGACTTTGTTGAAACGTCATGCATTAAAATTTCAGAAACCAATTATATATAAGATATCACGGCGGCAGTTATAGCTTTGTAGAATCCATTCTATCTATATCTACGCACTGACATTGATTCCAACTTAAATCCAATTTAGAAGAATGTTCTCTTGAGGCATATATGACAAAATATTGTAAAAGTTTGATATTTTTGTTCTCGTTCAAATTTATGATGGGCGGTAGTTATTGTATTTGTATGTGTGGCCCACGGACGACCTTTTTCAACGTATTGCTCTGTATATATATCTGTATATTTTTCATATACTATAGGCATAATAAACACATTATATATTTTACCATCATTAAAAATGTATAAAAGTTTATGTGTACGCCAATATAAACAATAAAGTAAAAAAAAATCTAACACGATGACACAATTTCAACTACAAATAAATGGTTCAGTTTGAATGCAGCAGAAATTAATTCCATATAAACAGTAGTATTAATAGACGCAAGACAATAAGCCACCCCTGTGAAACTCGTAGTCAGCGACCTAATGTTCCGCGGCACGCAAGCCAGTGCCGCGCCACAACCCCAAAGACAGAAAATACAATTTGCATATGGTTGAATATAGTGAAACAAAAAGTTGTTACTAAACACCAGTTAAAAAGACTTGGCACGTCAATATTTCTTAATTAATGCCTTTCTGTGTGGTATTTTAAAACGCGTAACGATTAAACTGTACAAAATATGTAAATAAGCCAATTATAAATATTAACTATTGGTTACGTTTTATAAACTAACTAGTGACCCACGCGCGGCTTCGCCGGCTTATTATATTGCAATTTCATGTGTAAAGATTAAAAATATCCTTAACGAAGCCAGCCCTGGCGCAGGGGCACAAGAGTGCGACTGTCAATGCGACAGCTTCTGGTTCCGATTCTTACTCGAGTAAATTAAATATTTAATATTTTATTTCCTTCGCTCTGGTGTCAAAGCATAGAGCGGCGTTAAAACTCAGAGATTCAAGCCTCCAGAATTCTGAAGAAAAATGGAGTCTTAACTCTAGCTTCCCTCTGTCTGTGCACGGGGTAAAATAAATTACCCTTAATTGACACTAGATATATAATCTCCACAAAAAAAAGCCAGTAGTAGCTGTATCAGGTTTAATTTAGTGATGTGCTCGACACAATCTGCCATACCGAATCATTGCAATGCAACAGCTCAATTATTCACACGTCGCGGCACCGCCCGCTACATCATCCGCTTGCTACCAAATTAAAAGTAAATAACGAAATGAAAACAAGCGCGCGCCCGCACCGCGAGGGACTCGCAAACCTTTTACCGCTGTCGAGTAAACAACTACAGCTAAACACACTATCGTTTTATCATTTATCGGCTATCTATTTGCGATGTAAAAAATGCATTTGCATGGAATTTTTATTTAATACATATATTTTAACATATTAAAATAACATAAAATTATAAAGCACAACCTTAATTAACTTTTTTATTAATTAAGTTATTCAATAAAATCTTCCAGCTAGTACAGTCTACTGTTGTTATTACAAATAAATAGCACAACAGCAAGAACTACAAGCGCTGCCCCCAGCGCGAAGCAATTTCGAAGAACAATGCCCTTGGATGAATGGTGGTGCAAAGTAAAAAGTGTATTTGCATCATATACACATTTTGTGGTAAAATAAATTTTTTATGTTATATTTTACATATAAATATGTATTATGTTTACTGAAAGAACGTAAATAAAATAATCGTCTACGAACACGCTGTATACGTTCTATAGTTCGAATTTTATTTGTGGCATCATTAGTGACAAACACCAGAAAAACCTTACGCAAGGCAAGACAGTAACGAGCGGCCGCAGTCATCATGGGGTTGGAAAGTAGCCCCTCACGACGAAAATTGTCACAAAGCAAACTATGTCAGGAACTGTATCATTATTTTAACATATACCTACCACAACACCTAGAGACGTAGGTACTAAATTCGTAATAATAAATATGTAGAAAAGAATTTAAAATAATCTCCAATTTAATTTAATACCAAAGAAAATGTCATCTGATGAGTTCTGTGCAATAAATTCAAAAAAATAAGTAAATCAGTTTCGGGCTGTATCCTATTGTATATTGTATTATGTATTCAGACAGGGTAGGCAGGGGGGAAGCTATTGTTAAGACAATCCATTCTCCATCTAGAGGTATTGCGTGAGCAGTAATGGAACTCAACGCCGCGCTTTGCCTCCACACCTGAGCGAAAAAATTGAAAATATAAATTTAAATAATTTAAATATATAATATATTTCATTTCTTCGAGTTGGGATCGAACTAACAACCAGTTGCGAAAGTCACAAGCTTATGTCCCTGCGCCACGACTGACCACCGAATTAAATTCTCTCCTTATATAACGACGATCATTAAACATCAGTTGTTTTATACATTTTCATAGTAAAAAATATATTTTTGATTATATTATAAAGGAAAATTACCCTAATGTTTATATTTATTTCAAGTGTCAATACACTCAAGGTGTTTGAGGAAGCGTTTGTTCATAATCAGAAAACTGCAATCAGAGCCGTAACACAAGTTGAATGGCCGAAGGAGCATCAGAGCGTAGCGCTTACGGCAGTATTTACACTTGTTCTTATACATTCGTTATCGAATAAAAATATTTTCTAGATCAAAAATCGAGAGTATCTCGAGTATACGTTTTTTTTTTGTTTCTACTTTCTAATCTATTTTAATTTGTTTAAATATTCACAATGTATAACGAAGCCAGTATTTAAAGCCTGTATTACTTATAGGTTAAATCTTGCTCTTATACTCGTGTATATAACACGATAATGGATTCGCATTTATTAACAAAGGTTCATTAAGAAGGAGGTCTGTCTAATGAAGGACGGTTTAACGGATTCGTGTGACAAAGCATTTTATGCACAATAAAACCGCCGAATTTAAAGAACAATTACGAAAGTCAAAGCGGGTATCTGGAACAGTGCGGCGAGATGTAACAAATCGCTAGCGCAACAAAGGAGGCTTTCTCGCGGCCATTACGCGGAATGCACAGGAGAAACAGGCGTCGGTATCGAGGGTGGCGAGATTAGCGTATGCGGTGCCGGTGCGCAGTAGACGGGAGGCCTCGCACCCGACTCACCCTTGGGACGTACCCGATTTACGATTGCCGCAAAGAATATCTTCTACGTGGCGTTTTTGTGACCCACAAGTGTCCCACTAGTGACCACCACAACATTCTCCTACTTCAATTTGGTATTTCGTGCAAATATACTATTCGGTAATTTTTTACAAAAAAAACAAATAGGAAATAGTATATGAAGTAGAAGAAGGGGTGGCGTGAAACCGTAATAAGGGCCACCATAAAATGTTACATTAGGTAGCGGCGGCTTCTGGGGCGGCTATAAATATCTCCATTCGGAAGTACGGCCAGTGTCCCGCGGGAGGACGACACATCGCTGCCAGTCGGCGTCCGAGAACGTGTTGCGCGAATAAAAACATCTCTCACCTCGCATTCTCAATGTTTCATCCATATACCTACAATAAATATATCATATTTTACGGCATACTCCATCAAACAATATTTTCTTAATAGTGCATAAACTCACTTCCATTTTTGATGACATTTAACTTTACTACTGTCACGTTTTATTGTAGCATTTCAAAAATGGTTTTGGTAGTCATACATATGTATACCTTCTAATGATAAATAAACAAACAATTGCCATATTGCTTATTATTATTTAACAGATATTGAAGACACATTACTGCGGACGAGTAAAGTGACAGATAGACGACTTTCACAAGAGAAATATTCAAGGTTTCACTTATCAGTAGACAGTGAAACTAAAGTTTATATACTACATTTGTATCATCAATGCTGCTGTTACGTTGGCTACTTAAATACGAGTATTAAATAACGAGTAAATAATTTCAACAGTAAAACCAACAGCACACAAGTTGAATAAGTCAAAATCATCAAATCACCTCAGTAAACCAGGAGAGAGCAAACAATGGGGGACCCTCAAATTCCTTGCGTTATTAGACAGACCTTAAAAGTTTAGAGCGGGCTTAGTTTACAGAGGTAAAGGCTTGAGGTTGAGTAGGTGAGTTTGTTTTTACAGCAATGTCAACAGCATATTGTGGATAGAACACAGAGTGGAACAAAGAGTAATGTTGCGAATATTGTTTAAAGTTATTATATAAATATATTAATGCCATTTTAAAAACGAAAAATAAAAAAAAAACAATAGTATCAAGTAGTTATTGTTTTTTGTTTCAGCTCCATTATCACAAAGAATATTATTAGTCATTGTGGCAGTCACTTTACACGGTATAAAGTCCCCAGCGGTGCAATACGCGTTGTTGCACGTCCATCAAATGTCACTATCAATTACGAGCCGAACGCCACCCCTCTCCCGGCACAGACTACCCTATATTCGCCGATAAGCTTATTAAGCTGTCGATCACTACACATATTTACATAATTACAATAAGATCTGAACAGCGCACTCTATTTCCGTGAAATTACAAAGGAAATCACTCGACGGAAACTGTTACGTAACAAGTTTATAATTGTCGTACGACTTCAGTTAAAATAGAAAAATAATTAAGTTTATTCTTGTTTTCATAACGTCAGACGGACAAACTCGACTCGGCTGAATAACAATCTGCGAGTCGGGTAAACGAATTTTAAATAAAAAGTGGGAGGTCGA
The DNA here is from genome assembly GCA_018230605.1 of Heliconius congener. NCBI lineage: Eukaryota > Metazoa > Arthropoda > Insecta > Lepidoptera > Nymphalidae > Heliconius > Heliconius congener. Next base: position 155 of record DWAO01003416.1, on the reverse strand, counting down.
GGGTCGAGCGAGAGCCGAAGCGACCGAGCGGGCCGAACTTTTGTCATTGTTTCCATATTTCGCGAGGCAATTAGCGCGACTCGAACGCGCGCGGCTCTTGGCGGCGCTCCTCAACACATTTATTGCGTCTAATCAAATTGCGACAATCACTTTTA
>DWAO01003415.1:0-14254 GCA_018230605.1 Heliconius congener | reverse complement strand
TACCATCAGGTGACCCGCACGCTCGTTTGCCGTGTCTTTTCCATAAAATAAAAAAGATAAACATAAAATATTAAATAAAAAAATAAAAGAGTAATGTTGGCACTTACATATAATTTTATTATTTTCAAACGTAGGTACCTAATATTATATTTTATATTCTGTACTTTTACTACTGTACCTTTTATTACTTTATTTAATTTTGTTAAAAGTCAAAGTTTATTTAAAATTAAATATACATAAAAATATTGTTTATTTGTTATAAAAATAATAATATTTTACGCTGTGGATATGCAGTTAAACTAAGAAAATGTCTGTCAGATGCAATATTAATAATTTATACTTCTTAATCAATGTGGATTTGAAGACCTCTACCATAGTTATTTGATTGTACAAAAAACTCGCTTTTACGTGCGGTCTTGCTCACGTGGTCAAATAAAAATAACTAAGAATTGTGTATGAAATAAAGAATAACCGTTATGTCATATAGGTATTCTATAGGCTTCCTCGATAAATCGAGTAGTTTCTAAGATTAGAGCCTTCAATCAAATAAGGTTAAAAAAATTCCTGTCAGCAGTTTTACATATTTATATCAAAAAAGAAACAAAATAGTGAAAAGTGATACAGAAATCCCTACTCGAGGAGATGAAATATTTACTTAAATTTATATTTCCATTTCCTCGCTCCGGTGTCGAGGTTAAGCGCGGCGTTGAGTTCCCTCCGCCTACCCTGCTGTGTGCGGAATACAGCGTGGAGCTGCTGATACAGAAATAAGTGTGCGACTGTAAGCGCGACAGGTTGAGGATTCGATTCCCATTCGAAGAAATTAAATATTTCATATTTTCATATCCTCGCTCTGGTAACGAGGCATTGAGTCTCAAGCATCCGGAAAATGGGGAACGGAAGTGTCTTAACACTAAGTTTTCAGGTTCCCTCTTCCTCTCGCATTGTGCAAGATACATCGTGAAGCTAAAAAAACAAGAACTTCTTGACATTAGCGCGTTCAACCAAAAAACTCTTCAGTTTTATAATATTAGTATAAAAGTATGGGCAGAAATCTCAAAGTTCATTCAAATCATTTCTATGGAAGGAAATACGGAAGAAAGATTTACTTTGCCAGCGGAAAAAAAACGAGTACACGCATTAAGGAGCACGGGTACCAGGATACCATAAAAATGTAGGAAGCGGTATGTAGTATGTACCTACTACAGTATATTGTATTAAGCGTGCGTGCGATGCGTCATGCACGAACTTTTTTAGGGTTATCTGTGGATTATTTCCTTTTAATTTTTATTTTTATTTATAAAAATTTAAGGGCGTCGTGGTAAATGCGGCGGTTGACTTCCACTACTCTGGACGCAGTGAATGATATTCACGTGAAACACCTATTTTTAAAATAAATATTTGTAACTGCAATCTGTTTTAATATAGTAAAATAAATAACCATGTTTAGCAAAGTCCTAGTATTAAGACATTCCATTCCATAGTCAGCTTTTTAATTATTAGCTTTAGCAAAAAACCAAAAAATATGTTCTTAATTATATTTTCCTTATCACAGAATATATTTTTATAAAATTTCATCAACATCATAACTAAATCATGTACAAAATTAATATGAAAATTATTCACAACTCAACCCTACATTCTTCACAGTCCACTTGCGCGTGCGCATCGATCGCGTTCATCTCGCTCACACATTAGTTCAATATCATCTTTCTCTTTCTCACCTAACTGTGTACGTCTTAGAACAGTGGATATTGGAAAATCATAGTATATTATTTGTCTTTTTTTTTCGTTTTCTTCCTCTCTTTTTTTATTATAATATTATTCCTGCAATTAACGCCTACTGCTATATAAATTTTACAGTGCTACAAAATATTTTCCATCGCGTAGCAGGGTGAAGAGGGTCAGAGCAATGACTAGGACTTGCGTTCCAAGTGAAAATTTAACAAGCCTTTTGAAATATACATTAACGCTCACGTAACAACAACAATAATTTACATTAAAACAATGCATCTAACATATACATATACTTCATTGCTACCTCTTAATCTCATCATAAATCCGGCAATGTCAAGGATTTAACTAAGAATCATTTAGACAATTTTTTTGCTTCTTAGCAGTAAAGTTTAATCTTTTTTATTATATAATTGCTATTGCTAATATTCTCTTGCAAATCTCAGATAACTCAGAAAACCTAGAACCTAGTAGATAGAACAAAATCAAGCTTTCATTTGTATCAGTGGTCGCGGAGCAATATTTTATAACTATAAACATCAGGTCAGTCTTAAAATGTTATAAAATAATAAATAAAAAAGGCACTTCTACACTTTTGTTCTATGCCAACAACAGTTAGCTGGCGGTAGTCTGGACCAGCGCTTTTGGGCGACTCGATATCGGAAATCCGTGACATGTTATATTAAGCATTCCATTCAACTACAAGTCATTAGGTTCAAATACTGTCTACAATACAATAATATAATAAAGCTGAAGAGATTGTTTAGTTGAACCTTCTAATCTCAGGACATATTAGTTCGAATTGAAAACATATTTTTGTATTGGATAGTTTTTGTTGTTATTTTACATCACAGTAGTCGTTTCAATGTAACTCTACCACTATACCTATAACCAGACACAACTCTTAGTTATTTTTATTTGTGTGGCATAGTTGGTTGTGTGCTCATACACATATGATAAATGTTGGTTCAAATCCAGCTATATAAAAGTATCCTATAAAACATACATTTGAAATAAGAGTCAAATTTAATATTGAACTTTCAAAATTGAAAATAATCAATCATTTATGTATGTAGATGCCAGTTGGACACAAAAAAACAGGTAATTTAAAACAATATATTTTAATCTACAAGTCTTATTAACTAAACTAACCAGCTAAGTTCGACGTTTATCCATGAATTACGTACTACTAATTTCTGTCTAATTTATTTCTAAGAAAACCTTTAGGTTAAAAAAAGTCCCTAAATAAAAACAGATTAAAAAAAAAAAGAAAACCTTAAGTCTTAAGTTTAATATATTTGACGTTTCCAGTTATATATTAACAAGTAACATTTACCTGCGGCTTCACTTCCTGCATCTTAACCCTCGGTTACCCGAGACAGCCCATATCGAAGGTATCGTGGGTTACGTCGAGAAGTTTAACGTGATGTAATATCGTTTAGGTATAGCCTTCCTAGATAAATAGACTAGTATCCAGGACGAGGTATGCCATACCTTGTAGCACCATAGTTCCTGAGATTACCGCGTCTAACCAAACAAACAATTCAATTTTATATATTTGTATATATAGTATATAAATATAACGAACTCCTATTTTTATTTCAACAAGGCTATAGTAGTTTACAGCCATTGTAGCCTTAGAAATGAGTTTCCGGTCTTTGAAGTCACCCCATACGGCCTTGTCCTACCCTAATGTAGATTTTGAATAGGTTCATTTATATTCTGAGCAGCTGTGTCTTACTATACGGTAAAGATCATCACAAGAATGTCAAATAAAAGATTTTAGAGGCAGTCGAGAAACATGGTCTGACTGTAAACGCTATGTTTGTGGCTTCGATTTCCATTCAGTACATTTATCTCGATGTACATAGTAACAATACAAAGGGCGACGTTGAAGCAGGCACGGTACGTTTTGAGAATTAGGCTATACGCGAAAATGCGTGAAGCTGCTTTTCGTTATATTATCTGACCAATCTATTTTAAAGAAAATAAAACTCCAATGGTGAACAAAGTTGAGCGGATAATTTTATTACAAATAACAAAAATTTTACAAAAAGAAACTCACTCTGCCTCAAACAATTCCGTTTTCTACAGTCGCTCTTTAGTGCTGCGGAGCTTAACCCCAAATGTTTTATCCAATATTTAAGTAAGCAATAATTTATCCTTGGCGCATTTACGATGCTTTCCCTGGCTAAACGCAGTGATAGTAGGATTGAATCCCACTGGGGGTAATATTCTTTTCGGCGATATAAAAAAGCATAGCAACTTGGATGAACTCCGAAACATAATGTATCTACATAAAGGAAAAATAGCATAACGTTTTTCTAGCTCTTTCTATCTCATATGCTGCTTTAGATAAGTTATTGTAAAAAAATATAATTAGCACTTAATATTCATGACTTTTATGTTCATTAATGAATTAAACATTATCTATTTGTATTTAGCTCATTGTCGTTCGCAAGGCTGGTGTTTTGTGGGCAGTACTGGTAGCTGGCAATAATTCATTTGCAAAGAAACATTGTAACACCCACATTTTGAATGTATTATCAAATTCCTACGAAGGTACATTAATTGTATAATAATCCTTCTCAAATTTATTTTAAATATAATTATTTATATGTGGGAATTAAACCCACAACCGTCGTATTTGATTACCTGTGTCGAATTATGTAAATCAAATTAAAGCTTTTGCGTTGATTTTTTTGTCTAGATTTAAGTTATCTTTGACACCAGTGTTTTGCTAGTAGCTTCATCCGCTTGGACTACTGTGTGCAGAAAAATTAATCAATAGTAAAAAACTGAAAACCGTTTTTTTGAACAGACTGTAAGCTAATTAACACTATTATTGTAAGGAGCAAAACTCGATGTTTACTAGTAGGCAGAACAAGGTTCCACCAGCTATCTTTCAATTTCATCACCAGACCAAAATATAATATGGTCATCTAATATACCTAGATATAATTGCGAAGTTTCATGATGATACAACAATTAAAAGTGCATGTAATTCAGATTCTTAGATTTTATTACAAGTTACAACTCTAGCTAAAAGTTTGGTAAAAATAAGCATGTAGTTTGCAGACCTCTACATGTATCACGTTTCATATTTCTCTGACATTAGCCTCTCTCTATCGGCGAAAAACGCATTAAAATCGGTTACGTGGTTTGAATGATCAAAGCGTTCATAGTTGGGAATGAAAATAAACATTAAAAAAAATCGTACAGAGCCAAATTCAAAAAAAGTAAGGTCAAAGGTCAAAATTATTGAACATAATTGTTATAAACATTAAGCCATAATCTAGAAAGAATATTTTATATTCACAGTACATAGTATATTCTCCACCCTCTTAATTCTCCACGATTACTTAAATCTGGTTATTTAGCGAGATAGTGAAATCGAAGGAATCAGGGTATGACTTAAAAGTTCATAATTGTCGGTCATTTATTACTGTGAAAGTAAATCTGAATAATTACATACGTATATGTTTGTGCTTTAACTGACTCTAAAGAAAAAAAGACATGTTCGAAAAAGATAAATCCATACTATATATTAAAGAGCTGAAGAGTTTATAACTACTGGTACTAAGGAAATACGTACTTGTGGAGTATGTTCAATACACTGTCTTTAAGGTGCCGGATGATTAAAAGGAAAATAACGTGATTAGACGCTGTTTAAGGCTAAAATATAAAAAATTGTGGTAAAATTTATCAGTTTATGAAGGTTTTGATGATTATCCAAGGCTCCTGATATCGAAGCATTATTAAACTACATAGTTAAAGTTAAGAAAACATGATAATTTGAACCTATATATATTTTTATCGATAAATAAGTAAGATAAGGAAAATGAATAAGAAAATAACTATAATGACAGGAAAATTCAAAACTACACGACTTTGCCAGTACCTAAAAGACAGCGCCATTCATTATTAAATATTTTAAGATATTTTCATACATGATTTCCTTGTGAAAATATTATATTGTACCTTTACTCCAGTTTTCTATTGATGGTTGTACATTTGAAGGGTATAGAAAAAAGAAGCTACGCTAAAGAAGAAGCTTACTTGTCGATCTGTACAATCGATTCTATCATTACAGACAAAAAGACGCATGTTTCGAGCAGGCAAAATTTTATAATTTTATTCAAGTAATATATTAATCACAAAAACGTTATAGAATGTGGTCGCGCAGTGAGACTTAGTATGCCTGTAAAGGCGATGGTTGTGGGTTTGATTTCTCTATACTTAAACAAACCGTTTTACCGTTAACAATTGGGTACACACTCTATCTTAACACCTTTGCCTCTTCCTCCGCCTATCCTGCTATATACGGGATACAGAGTAAATAAAAAATAATAAAAAAAACCGTAAGTAACAAAGTTTCATAGTAATTTTGAAGTCAATTTAATTCTATTTTTACATCCATAAGTACAATAGTATCACAATGACATAGTTGCTTAAGCACGACGTTAAAGTAGGTCGAAATGTTACTTATTGAAAGATAAAATCACCAAGTGCGACTTGATGATGCATACAAAGTGTTCCGTACCGTTAATAATACTATAATCATGTGAAGCTGACCAAAAATAAATTATTGTTTGTAAGAAATACAAACAATTTATTTTTGGTCAGCTTCACGCTATATCCCGCATAAAAATGTAGGCGTAAGGAACCTACTGTTTAGATATTGCTTATCGAGACACACAACAACATTTTCAAGATATTGCCTGTTGAGAACAGCAAAACTTAATACTTTTAAAATTATGTGTTTGCACAAAATACGCAATATTTCTAAAATTAGCAAAAAAACGACAACATCACGTTGTCTCTGCTCATCGCTTAAGTGCAATACATAATGAGCACATATATCATTTGGGCATTGCACATGTATATAGTACATTATGTTTCTTTCTTTCAGCTTCACGCTGTATCCCGCATATAGCAGGGTAGGCAGAGAGAACCTAGTGTTAAGATTGTCCGTTCCCCATTTTCCACCGAATTCTGGAGGCGTTGCGTGTTGAAAAGAAACCAACGCCTAACACTTTCGCCTTGGTACCAAAACAAAGAAATGAATATATTAATAAATAATAATATATTCCCCCGAGTGGGAGTTGAACCCACAACCGTAGCGTTACAGGAGCACGCTTGTGCCCCTTCGCCACGGCGATCTCAATAGTCATATAATGTACAGCCTCATATAATGTATTTTATACACAAAATGCTGTCTTCATTACCCAATTAACTTACTTTATATCTGGAGGATGGGAGTTAACTCACTGCAGCAAAGTGGTCATTAACCAACTTTGTTTTATGTAAGTGATTGCTTTTCTTATGATCCGATTAAGATATTTTATGATTTTATTTGACATTTAAATATTTATATTATGTATAAAAAAAAAATATTTAATAATAAAAGTATATAAGTCATAAATCATGTCAATTTACCTATAGTTAAAGGAGTTGTAGCCGTGTATAGCTTTTAGCTTTCTCCGGCTTGATATGGAAGTCCCGATTAAAGGGAACCTAGTGTTAAATTAAACCCTCGGTTTCCTTCATTCCGCCCAATTTTAAGTCGTTGCTGTTTGAGCGCCGAAACTCAACGTCTCGATTGATCTACCAAATCGAGAAAAAGAAAATAATCAATTGACTTAAGTTGGAATCGAATCCAAAACAGTCTGTGTCGCTGTACCACGAAAGCTTCTATAAAAAAGTTGTGGTTTTCTGTATTATTTATGTTGTGACGAGACGAACTAGACGTTAATAGTTACAAATGTGTCTATAACACAGGTGTACTTATTGCCTCAAATAGGTAATCTATTTAAATGAAATTTATAAACCCCACGCTTCGTACACTTTGCAGTAGTCCATGCACTACGAAGAGTTCGAAATAATCGAGATTTCCAAAAATATATGTTATGTTTCTAGTTTAAGAGTTTTATTTAAATCGTTTAAATATAGTAAAAATACATATTTCCTTACAAAGAAAATAAATGTTTTATACTTTTGAATATAAAAATTATGTTTTTTGTATCTTGCATGTCAAAGTGCAGACTGAAAGTCTTATCGATGTGTCGCTTCATTCTTTCATTGTCATCTTCATGTGGACCTTTTGACGCCTGCTGGACATAGGTCTTCCCGAATTTTTGTTTTCATTAATTTTGCTAAATCTAAGGATAAATTTCGTAAGAATTTCAAGCGTCTTTAGTATTTTTTCAAAGTAGACAATCCTTGTTCGCTATACAAAAGCTTTTTGCAGGACACTGACATGCTTCTTCTCTTAACATGATATTCGTGAAAGATACTACACTAACTTCTTGATATGGTATCGTTTATTTACGTCTTCGCCCCGTGTTCAAATGGAAGTAACAAAAAAAATTTTGTATGACCCATAAATCCCTAAGGTGAATTTAACCGCATATCGCTGTATATGGTTACATCGATTACCATAATATTATATAGCCGACAGTCTTCCTCGATAAATTTACTATATAATCAAAAAGTAATATTCCAATTTGAATCAGTAGTTCCTGAGATTAGCTCGTTCAACCAGATGACTGTTTACAATATTTGTATAGATACGACAATACTATTTGCTACTCTGATTTGCTAAGTAAATGTGTTATTAAATTGAGCTATAGGTGTAGCCAACTTATTGGATATATCGATAGGCCTGATTAAAGTTGATTATGACTATCCTTGACAAGCGTAGCGACCTCGTGTGTAGTGAGGAATTAGAGCATGCTGTGCTGTAGTTCATAATGAGATATAACCATTTCTTTACTTTTTCTAAGTAGCCATACTTGTTATTTATTTATATGAAAATGCCTGAAGTCAGTGTAAAGTTTGCTCTTTTTTTTATATGTTATTTTAGTATTTTTGGTCTCTGATTGGACGTCTAATATTACGAGAAAATATTCTAATTTATTAGTAATTTTCTTTAACCTTATAGTTTATACTTAAGAATATGGCATGTTTCTTTATTATATGCATACATCACTTTCGAATGATTTTAAAATAACAAAACGATATTTTGTTTGTTCATTTTGTAGTAATTTATTACATTTTTGTGTAGTTCACTACACTATATTGGTAGATGAAAATAACTGTCATCTCTGTTTCGGGACCAACTCCAAAATTAATCGATCATAAATATACATAAAACAATCATTCTTCAAAGTATCTAACGTTAACAATTTAACCGTAACATAAAAATCCATCCGTGACTGTAACATACATTGTAAACTAATTCAATAGACATCAAATTATACACTGTCGTATCAATCGTAAAAAGAGATATAGATCGCGTGCTGATTCAAACCTGCAATCATTTAAATACAATTCTATGTTTAACCGACTTTACGATGTTTAGCATAATTAATTTAATCGATTTAGGTTTATTTAGATTTTTGCTACTTAAAGAACATACTGTATAATAATGTATGTTTTAATAATTGGAAAAGTATTAGCGAACATGTCACAGTAAGTAGACATATGACTAATATTTTTAAACATTTTTTTAAAGTCGTGGTAGTCGTAGTCGGGTTTGAGTCCCGCTACGTTAAAATTTTTATACGTTTCCTAAATAAGTATATTAATAATATTATCAAAAGTTCTATCCTACCATATCTAATTAAGACATGTTGAAGCTCTTTATACCACCCAATACTAAGGTATGATGAAGAAAATTAAGACTCATGACTAAGTTTTTTGTTCAAGATACACAAAAATTACTCCACTAAATATTTTAGGAAACGACTTGTATGTACACAATATTGTATTCGATAAAGAAATTATCGCCGCATTCCAGAGCCAGGCCGCCATCACGGTAACGTTGCTATGAAACTGAACAATAAATAAAAAGTGCTTTAGTTTTAGCGATTATTACAAATATTAAAAAATCTGTTTATTATATAATGGGTAAACGCGTCTGGTTGTGGGTTCGATCCCCACTCGAACGGAAATGAAATATTTATTTACACTTATACTTCGCTCAGTTGTTGAGGCAAAGCGCGGCGATCAGTTCCGTCACTCAACTCGCAATGTGTCCAGAAGCGGAAAGTGGGGAACTGAGTGTCTTAACACTAGGTTCCGTCTGCCTATCCTGTTGCGTGCGGAATACATCGTGAAGCTGATTAGGCACCTTTAAACTCATAAATACATATGTATATTACATTCATAATGTAGTATTGTATATATGAAGTGTTAGGATTTATATATAAGTTTTTACTAATATTTAAATTAAAACATCGACTCCGTCGTTTTTTACAAAGTTTAATTGCTTTCGTAAAATTGTAATTTCGAACAATTACACCATTGAAATCATTTTATAGTTGTTACGTACACAAATCATATATTTTTCAAGAAGAAGGATTAACAATCGGAATTCAATAAAATTCCATAGGCGGCCCCTTGGATTGATTTTATTGGAATGGAAAATGAGTCCCGACTGTCTATTAACGTATATGTATACGAGTTAATATTAAATATCTGTTCAAAGACCAAAAGTTAAAAGGAATAGTTATTTGAACAACTTTAAGTCCTTAACTGCTTAATCCATACTTAACTTATTTATAAAAAGGTTTTGAACACCCTAAAATCATTTTCGAATTAGGTATTGTACCCCCCTTGAATTAATTGGTCAATTTTATTATTTATTATTTTGTAAATTTAGATAATTTTTTGCATGTCTTTATTGTTACATACAAAGTTAAAAAGATCGTATGACGGAAATATCATCAAAATCGGCCAAACCGCTCAGTCTTCTCATCGTCGCATATTCACAAAAATACATTACATACATGTACAGATATAAATACAGTTGGGTGAAAAGATAAAATTTATTGCACCATACACACAAGAAAAAAATAAAATAAAAACATTAAGTTCATAAAGATAGAATTATCCCTACATGACATCACTTTCGGACAAGTAGTGGATGTAATTGAGTAACATGCACTCGGTGAATACGGTACAATTTGGAAAAATTAAATTAAATTTAAGAAAAATTAAATTAAATACGCCTAATGTAAGGCCGTCGCGCGACATGGATGTAAAGCTTGTGGATTCAATGCCTAGTCGAGACCATAAATTCCTCACAACTTTTCGCCCTTCTATTCTTTTTTACATGTAGATTGACGGAACTCTACGCCGCGCTTTGTCTTTCTGTCAAGAAAAAGAGTAGCTATAAAAAAGTAACTACAACTCGGGTCACAGTGCCCACGATGCCACAAAAAATCCTTTAAACATATTCAAAACATATTGCAAAATTGCAAAATTAACAAAATTTCGAAACTTGATGGTATCTTTTTAATGAGCAACGTGACAGTTGCTCAAGTATTGTTTGTGTCTGATTACAAATATTATCAGTGTTCATCGTTTACACCGATCTTGTAATGTTTTAGTATTAACGATTATATGTATAGATACGTATAGGCGTGTCTGTTTAGTGATAAGGTTAAAAGTACTATTAAATATAATTTTTTGTACAAAATGAATATAACATTTTTTAAAAGTGGTATACAAATCCTGGTTCTATATAAGTTACATAATTATATTATATAGGAAAACATATTTCTTACTTCTCAATTGCTTTATAGACTCCTCATAAATAGCATTTCTCTAAATAGAAAAAAAACAGAGCAATATGATTTCAGAGTGGATTCCTTTACCTTAATTTAAAAATAAAATCGGTGATATAAATGCTATAAGCCTGAACTAACATTTATTATATACAGGGTGCGGCACATAGATCTCATCTCTTTTGGAAATTTTACCGCAACCTTACTTAGTTACTTACATAATTACAAGTCGACCTAATAAATGCAGGTTAAAAAGTTATTTAAATAAATAGCCGTCATTATTTTATTAAAAATACACATATAAAGTGCCTAGTAGGTCTCAATACTTTTTATTCTAGAAAAAAAACTTATCTTTTAACAATGAACAATAAAAAAATTCTTGGAAGCCAGAATAAAAAAGCTAGTCATAATTAAATAAATAATTAGTCACTATCTCTAATGTCGTAAACTCGTGTATAACCGCTACATATTGTTACAGATACTGCTGATACAACGTGAAGTGGAATAACGGAGTGGAATTATAGTGATTATAATATACAAAGATATTGTGAGTAGCTATATTTTGTATTAAAATTTGAATATAGCTGAAATTGAACATCCCTTAACACTTATGGTGTGGTGTATTGTTTTCATTATTAAGTGAATATAAGCAAATCTTAAATAGTTAAATTAAATGAATAATATTTTGACTTCTTTTTTAAAAAATATTGAAAAAAATAACAACTTTTGAGATTGACTGTTCTTTGTGACAATAATATTTTTAAAAAAGTAAAGCTTAGTAAAAGGATTCCAATAGAAATTTGAAAAATAACAATTGTAAAATACTAATACAAAATTTCGTGAAAGTATTGCTTATAGCCACACCCAAGTCATGAGTTCAAATTTGCTATATTCTAGTTTTATATGCAATTTCAGGTATTAAAGTGTCAAAGTGGAGCGTAATAGAAGTGTATGAGTGTAAAGTGTAACGTGTATAATGTGTGCGGAGTATGAGTGACACTCAGCATAAAACCTGCGTGAGGGTTAACTCCGCTGACGACGAGGAACGGGACGAGGTGGACCATGAATTGCCGAAGAAAAACCCGTTTGTTAGGGTAAGTTTTTATGTAAACTTAATAGAAATTGTGGGTTCGATAAACACTTGGGGAATAAATTGTTTTTATTTAACCTTCTCTGATTCATACACAAGTTCATATTTTAAATAAGGATACCTAACGCGTGGAGTTGAAAAAAAAGTATGTAATGTTACTTTTCTTGATATAACAATTTAATTATTAATATTGATTTAGATTCTTAGTTTTGAAATAAGACAGATTTGATCCCTAAAAAAATCAAAAATTTATTATTATTGTAGGATATATTAAAAAAAATTAATACATTCTTCAAGTTAAGTGGTACGTCAACAGATTATTTTTGTCAAAACTGTCATTTACAAAAATTAAGTAAAGAATAATATCAAAAGATTTCAATGATAATGTCAAATGAATATATACCGCCATACTTTAAGCTCAGGTTATTGCTCTACATACGTTTTTGTTGACACAGACAGACGCGCAAACATTGTGATTCGCTTTGTGAGAACTGTATTGCATTATACTCGTCGTTTATAAATTGTAAAATTTTAAGGCCTTTCCACAAATCTCAGAAATAATATAAAAATAATTACAGAAACAAAATATAAAAAAATAAAGTTTAGTGAATAACTAGCTTTGTTTGCGTGGGAAGTAAAGAGGAGTTCGGTAATATAATGATTTGCCACACTAATATAAGAAAATCACTATTTTATAATATTAATAAGGAATTCATCCTAGATTTAAAGTCCTTTTGTTTCAAAATCTTGGAAAGCGTAGTTTTTAAATTGTCATCATGCAAATAATAGTTATACATTTAAAATTAAAATTTTAGCCAATTCAATAAAACAGTTATTTTATAGCCATTAAAAAAATAGGTACTTTAAACTGAGTTTTATTTATGAGTCGATTCCAACTCTTTAGTTGAGTAATTGACAGACAACGCACAGACTTAAGTGCTGGTCTTAGAATGTTAAAATTGGGTATGTAGGTAAAGTAAGAGAGGATTTCTGAGGAGGAGAAATATCCATGAAACCGAGAAGATGAGGTTTTCCATTTTACATCATAGAGTGTGATGTCTATTTTACATATATACCTACATAATATAATATTTAATTAATAAACGTGAAAATGATAAAACACATTAGAAATTTACTGAATACTCACCACTTGTGTTAAACGCATATTTTTCCAATGAAAAACAGCAATCAAGTATGATAAAATTACGATTCTTATAACACGTACATTGTCTACCTGTTTATTACACTGATTCATAGAAAACAACTCAAGATTACTCTACTATGTGGGTATTTAAAAAATGCTTTTCATTAACCAAATATCTTGTTACATTTTTTTTTTGTTTGTTTCCTATCTCTTCTGTTTAGAAAGGTAAATAGAAAAAGCCGCATGGATGTAGCGAGACTCAAAAATTAACTAGTTCAATTTTTTATACGTATTTCTAAATATATTTCTATCCTTAGTGTGAAGTTTAAAAATGTGTAAAATATTCTTAGCAAAAATCTTTGTATACATTTTTTTTTCCAAAATCTCCTTACAGCGATGCAAATAAAATAGTATCATATGTTGTAAGCGCGCGTAATAGGATTATGGCATACATATGTATGTATGTATGAACAAGACGTATGGCTTAGTGGTCAGTGCGCTTGGACAGTTTCTAGGCGTTTCCGAGATGCGAGTTCTAATCCCGCTATATTAAAATTTTAATACATTTTCTAGCAATTAACATTTCGTGCGATGTCATTTCATATAATTTTCGCAAGTAGACGGAGTGCTAAAGCAGCAATAGAAAATTTTGTATGTATAATTATCAGCTTCACGCTGTATCCCGCACACAGCAGGGTAGGCAGAGGGAACCTA